>JBCAUA010175798.1:0-55190 GCA_038406235.1 Peronia verruculata | reverse complement strand
AAGAATGTTACTTTAACAACTCCTTGTCATCCATTACCCTGGCGAGCAAGTTCCCCGCGATCGGAAGAACAACGGCCGACTCCAAGGATAACGTCCACGTGTGAACCGCAGTGCGGCCGGAGAATTCCCTACATCAAAGACGCTTGCCGACACTACGTTTCCTGCCTTGCCGTATGCGAATTTGAATGACACTTTCGCAGCCGGGATGGGGCGGGCGGTATGAAAACGAAACATTCGCGGATAGACAGGGAAGATCGTGGATGAGGTGTGAAAAGGAGGAGGAGACAATGGCCGGTCGGCGTCTAATCACATAGTCTGCGGGAGGGTTTAGTTCTGTTTTGTGAATCAGTTTGACAGTTCAAGTTAACCTATAGTCGTGCTGTCGTGTGATGGGAGGAGCATAATTGTGATGAGATGAAGTGCCGCGCAAGCTGAGATTAGTTACATCGACTCAAGCATTGCTTTTTCCTTTAATCTTATAAGGACGGGGACAGGAGAAAAAGATCGACTCATTAGTGAATACGGGTGAGTTGACGTCGATTCATCAGTATGATTTTAGTAAAGTAAAGAAGTGCCGGGACCCATTCCATGAAAAAAGATCGACTCACCTGAAAGTCGACTCAGGTGTAGTCGACTGTATGTTTATCTTAACCAAGAGGAACAACACACAAAAGGGATATTATGAGACTTGATTAAATTGTTTATAAATAAATTAGCACATGCTGTATACAAAATAATGTGAGGCAGCATGGAAAGGATTACCGTCAAGACAGACATTTGTAAATTCTATGGCCATTTATGACAGATCTAGCAATCTCATGAAAATAATCCCACAACTGAGCTCAGATTTGTAAATCTCAAAATAGTAGTGAAGATATCTCACTTGAGTGATGGCATTATAGGCTAGGGAATTTTTACCTGTGTCAAGGATAGCAGAGTGGATTCTGTATCTGTGACAGAGATCTGGGAGACTGGCAGCTGCAGGCACATCTTGCCCAGAGTGAGCGACACTTCCTTGATACTTCGCCAACAACACACGACCAGGTACTCTGGCATTGACTCCACCAGTGCTCGACTTAAGACCACAGATTCTGGCAGCTCAGTTGATGCTGATGTCGTCTGGCCGTCTGGGGACAATTTGTATTTGGATAAGTCAGTAAATATGTTGTAATGAAAAATGAAGCCATCTACATGGCAGTGATGATGAGGATCACTGAAGTAAACAGAAAAAAAAGTAAAACAGAAAGACAATGTTATACAATACAAACAGATCAAGACAGAGCCACAATTGATCAAACCTTTTAAATATACTACATCTAAAACTGGTACAGCTAGGAAGGCCCTAGTAGTTCAGTATGAAACCTAGAAAATGATTATTAAAAAATCTCTCAGCTAGTGACAATACTTTTCACATATTCAGGAATATTAAAATTTGACAATTTTATCAACATTTGAAGCGTTAATGAATAATGTATTAAATTGTGACTATATCCCTTTCATAGCCAATATATTAAAAAGTCTGGTAACTGATCATGCCGACGATCTTGCAAAAAACTTGTTAAAAAACAACTGAAAGGATGAGAAGTACCGATATTTTGCTGTGAAAGCTTGAGATATTTTCTTTTGGTATTAAACTGGAATGTGTCCATACATATTTGCAAATTTCACTCACCTTACTGTTACAGGCAGATCAAAATGGCATATCTGAAAACTTAATTCTGTAGAAGACAGAAAGAGATGATTCACCTGAAGGAAGCACACTGGCAATGTTCAGTCCTGGACCCAAGATGGCATCTTCAGGCACGTGACCCTCGGGGGAGGAGTTTTGTACAACAGGGGACACAACTTGTGACATTCTCAAACAGCTGTCTGTCAGGTCATGAAGGAATTCTCTTGCATGAGGAATCAGATTTGGCCTCAGGGATCTGGAGGGGAGAATGAAAGAATGGGATTTAAGAACAAAAAATAAACAAAATAATTTTCAGTAGATCTCATGGTAGCACAGCAGTGGCCCACGTCAACCAGAAATCACCAAATTAGTTCTATTATTTGCTAATGATGATAAAACAAAAAACTGAAATTCGTTCTCCATATAAGAAACTTACTGATATTTAATGACTATTTTAATCAAACAAATTTTAAACAGCAACCAGTTTAGACAAAAACCTATGGTCAAACTGAGGAATAATTAGAAAGATTTTTATCAAAAATAGTGTTTGACACTTTCAGTTCATTTCTGTAAGACAGAAAACTTACTTGAAATTCAGCTCATACAAGATGTATCTGATGCAGTGCAGTATGGGATACATGGGTCTGTTAGCTGCTGCAGTGATCAGGCTCTGATTGGCTACCGAGATCTGATCATCCAACAAGGCCAGCAAGACTTGCAAAAGACACAAATGATCACTGACTCCCTCAGGGATAATCAAGGATGATGGAAGGATATCCAGTGGAAGAACCTCTGTCATAATGGAAAACCAAGAAAGTTATAAGCTAAACTACAGCAATCCTCCATATAACAAAGAATAAAAACAAGGCAAGTCATAAACTAAACTGATTACCACAATCTTCCATATACATATATATAACAAAAGAAAGCAAAAAAGTGTGAGCTGAACTAATTATCAAACAGAAAAAAATGTGGCACTTTTCAACCCACCCAGTTTTCCACATAATATATGAAATATGAGAAGCAGCTGTCACAATCTTTTATGAGACAAAAAGAAAACAAAGAAACGGGAGGGTTGAAGGTGGAAATTTATTTATGCTCTTCAATAGCCAGGAAAAGCTTTGAGCCAGATAAACTATTGTGCTCTCCATAAATTAAAGAGCAAAGTCATGAGCTAAATTAGCAATAAGATTTTTTCATGATCAAGAAACTCAAAGACATATTACCAGATAATGTATCACACAATTATTGTCAGTTTTGAAACTTGAAAATGTTTTGCTTAAAAGTAAATCCACAACAGCATCTATATAACCAAACTATAACCAAAAAAACCCAAAGTGAGTTTCAAAGCTTTGAGAACGAGAGGACCTACAGAGTAAAACATGATTTTCTTTTTTTTGTAAAATGGCACTACAGGTGATATTATCTGTGCCTGTTTGGTTCATCAAGTTGAGAAATTAATACAAAAGACCCAAACTTTACCTTCCCACTTCCACTGTGGTGGGTAAATTTCCACTTGTTTGAGAATTAACAAGAAATGGTAGACAGCTGTGGGTCCATCTTGTGGTCTGGTGCTGCAGGCCAGGCTCATAGATACTCGCAATATGTCTGCCATTCCTGCTTTGTCCTGAAATATATCAATAAGCACTGAAAAATGTGGGGCAGCTTTGGCAAATCTGGTCAGTCATGAAAAAAAAGCTTCAGAGAGTGAAAATTTTATTCAGTGAAATTGAATCATAGCCAGAATTTCCTGATCATAATTTACATGCTGGAAAACAGCATCTAGTGATATTTGAGCCATGATATTAATTATTTCTTCACTGGCGGCAACATATGATCCTATCGTTCCTATCAATATCTGTATTCTGTCTTATCCTGCTCCACGGTCTTGAGTACTCGAGGAGCAGAACACATGACTTCATATATACCTTTCTTCATTCTTTCAAGTTATCTGATATTCTAAGGCAGCTGCAGAATGTTTTCCTATTTCAAAATAAGAAACAGATATCCGAATGGCTCCTATGACCTTAAATATCTGTGAAAAGAATGCGTTACTCAGATCTCACAGTCTGATATCATTTCTCAGAATTCTGGGAATCTGGCAGTCAATGTATTAAGTATATATACCCAGATAGGTCCCTGGTGTGTCAGATAGTGGGTGAGAATGATCAGCGCTTCCTTCTTGTTCTCCTCAAACGTGTCAGTCAGACATCTTTGCAATGCCCAGAGGTGATGACTGGTCAGTTTTCTACACAGAGTAAAACCATCTTTCTCTGCAAGACATAAAACATAATACTTGATCGTTGGTTCAAAATTGCTGGTAAATGCATAGAATTAAGCTAGCTTCACGTCTAGTTTGAGCCAGAATGCAAATTAAGACCTACACTTGGACCACAATTTGTGATTTTCATTTCTGATGATATTTTGAAGGATTTCTCTCCCTCTCTCTCTTTTTTTTTTTTTTTTGTGTGCAGTTTTCAGATATGAACATAAGACTGCTATTGCCAGGTGTTTTTAGATTGTCCAGGTGAATGGCAACTCCAGTGTTTTTTTGCTGTAGGTCTATCATGTGTGGATATGCAATGTCAGGGAAAGAGTGAAAAATGAAGACAAAGTCAGAAATGGCAAATAGTCTCACTAAGTGAGCAAGAGAGAGCTTTCCTTTTTACGCCCTCGCATTCACATATGACAACAGGATGAATCTGGCTCATATATACACTACAGCATTACAACATACAACTACCACAGCAACATCAGCAAACAACAAATGTCTGTTTGAAATTTTATGCTGTCGTCATCCACAGTCTACATGCCTTTAACACTCTTCCTCAAAGTGTTCTCAGATTAATGTTGCAAGTTACAACGTCATAATCATTTTTTTCTTTACGTTCATTTAAAAATTTTCTGTTCTGACAAATTTTCACAGAACATGTATATCAATAATCAACCCCATTCCTGGTACATCTGTTGATAATCACAGACCTGGGGTGAAATATGCAGTCATGAGTGACAGGATGGCCAGACTGGTGGTTCTCCGTGCAAATGCAGCTCCAGGATACAGACTGTTCAGCAGATGGTTTGTGAGAAATGTTAGAAAATCCTGAGGATGATGCAAAAGGGAAAAGAATGAGCTCTATACAAACTCACTCCTGTCAGAACTGTTCATTCAGTGGAGATTAGAAATATCAATCTGTTTCTGGAAACAACCCCCCCACCCCCCCTTTATTTAATACCCCACCCCCCTAACTCCTTCCCCGCCACCAGGTTTTGCTATTTGTCACTGTAAAATCTAAGATGGTTTTGCTTAATGAATTATAACACCCAATTACCTCATAATGTGAGAGAGTCTTTCTGGCAAGTGGTTCCTGTTGCTTCTCTTTCCTGGCCTGTCTTTGTAAGGCTGCCATGGATTCTTTCACGCGGAAGAAAAACTGCACAGAACAGATAATGGAGTTATTCATCAGTGCAGGAGAATATCAGAAGTGTGAAGAAAACTTCCCACCCACACTCAATCATTTCCATATTTTTTCACTCTTCAGTCCAGAAAAAAGCATAATTTTTTTAAAACTACTTCAACAAAGTCTGGTTCTCACAATTTCAATTACAGAACAGTTCTGCTTTGTTTCTATAAATATAAGACTGTAAATCACTCACACAAAATTGTTGATGGTGAAATTTGCATAAAAGAAAACCTATAAAATCATTTTGGGAGAAATATGCTGGATATCCATTTGACTTGATATTGATTATAATTGTTATTTTTAAGATTTGGAGATTTCTTGGTTTTGTTGTCAGATGATGCTGCACTTATTCAGCTTTGTTAAAGGAAAGACAATAACGAGAGATACTATCAAATCCATGTTGAGGGTAAACATCTGAACAGAAGCCAAGATCAGTGAAAACGACATTGTAAGGAAACATGGTAGAATATTGTAAAACCTTTTCTCATTAACCTCCACATAATATTATGCACAATATAAATAAATTAAAGTTACCTCCCTTGTAACAAAATTCATCTTTTGCTGTTAACAAAAACACGTATGTATTATCTGTGCACATAAATGGCAGGACTGGCAATTGTTTTTGTGAGATGTTTTACATGTACAGTGGAAACTCAATTTTGGGAAGATGTGATTATTTCGAACTTGGAGCAATGAGCTGATTAATTAAATTCTGAGCAAATGAACAGATTATTTGAAGAATAGTCGAAAATTCTGTAATTTGGTTTTTCAATTTTTAATGTGAATTTGTCTCTTTAGCTAAATGGAGTTCAACCATACTGATTTTCATAATATGAATATGCATGGGTATAAGGTGACTCACACAGTTTTGGAAAACCACTCATCAGTCACGACTGGAGCAATGAATGGATTTATGTAACTTCAATTTCTCATGGGGAACACAAAATCTATTTCAAACAATTATAAAAGATCTTTGAGCAACTGACTTTCTTCAGCAGTGCTGTGAATGCTTGTCTGAATGCTGGTGACTGGCTGTTCAAGTTGTCAGGGATGAAAAATTTCAGCAAGTCAAATTCTGAATCTGTGATAGCCTCAGCAGTCTTACTGTTCTCACATAATAAGGCAAATGCATCGAGTCGGATCTGGACATTGAAAAACACGAAATGCACTTTGGAAAAACATCAATACCTATTCTAACACAATGATAGAACAAAAATCGATGATGTAACATCATACTGCTAAGATATACTATGTTGCCAGTTCATTTCACATGACTCTCAGGATAAATGTTTATATGATAATGTCCTAAAAAATTGTCAAATGAATAACTTGTTGTTGCTTATTACTGCAATCATTGTCGTATCTATTTATATTGATGGACTATGTGAGTAAAGTACCACTGAGGACAAATAAATTATTATTTCATTATACTGATGGTAACAATCACAAACCATGCTGTCCAAAATTAGGACAGGATATATTTCTGTCCTAAAATATCCCTTGGAAACCATCTTGCATCATATATTTAATTAGCTAGGATAGTTTCTCCTACTGGTAAACTTGCATACTGCAAAGGCCTGATACAAAAGCATTTTCAATGGATAGTTTAAGACTAAAATATTACATGGCCTAAGTTTGGACTTTCGCAGTTTGTGACTATTACTGTCGATATTACCCTCTATTCTACTAGTTCCCTGCCCGTGGCATCCATACTTGATGATCGTACAAACCTGTTCATCAGAGCTACACAGGGCAGCCTTAAGAATATCCACATGCAGATAACCAAACCACAGGTGGTTGATGTTATTAACCAAAGTCTTTGACCTTAGCAAGCCCAGGACACGAGCCCTGCGTAGACACATAACGATGGCCCCGTAACATGGCTCAGCTTGTTCTGAAATCAACAATAAAACCACAAGTGTAAAAGTTAGAACTGTCAAACATGGCAACACATTGAATTTATATTCTGACTGGCAAAACAAATAATTACCATAGTAATTCACCATAGAAAGATGGATGGATAATTCATATAATCCTAACCTTGTGGTTAGCTAACTTACAGCCATGAGAGCTGACATAGTATGAGACTCTCAGAGATCTCAGCCCAGATCTTTTGCTATCATACTTTGATCTATTTTCAGTTTTACTGCTTTCGATCATCACATCATGGAATAGTGATAAAATTTGTAGAAATTTTGTATAAAAAATGATGATCGGTTACATTCAGGCCGGGTTAGCATGAGTAGAAGGTGAACACTGTCACCAGCAAGGAGATTGCAGATATAAGGTTCAACAGTATTTTGACAGCCAAGAATCAAGAGAGAGGTTTGTGATTTTGCTCGCACACATATAAGCACATCCACTGTCATTTTAAATTCCTGAAAGTCTTGGTGTCCCAAAAAATAAACAATAATCATCAACAACTATAGGTAGTAAGCTTTTAACAACTAGGAAACATGACCAATTTTAACATAAGCGACACAAAAGGATAAAGTAAAGTAAAACCATTTCAAATCAAAGTTTAACACCCCTGAGACACTATAAACACTACTATAAGACGCATTAATCTCTGGGATAGCTTTCGTATGGACATAAGAACACATTGTCTCTCTACATGGTATATTTACCTGTGGATGTTGCCGAAAGTTTCTGGATCATAGAGCTCAAAATCTTGTCTTCCAACTTCAGTAGTTTGGGCAACAAATACTGTGAGGGAAAAAATGAACATATACAATATACTATTTGTCAAAAAGCAGTTTAAGCCATATAAGAATGTTTGACATATTTGAAGAAAACTGAATATGCCTATCATTAAATGTTGATGTCACCCTGCATTTTCGAAATTTGTTTTGGGTCAACAAAATTATTATGTGATTTTGGATGAACCATTGAAATGAAACGCGGAGAACTACTCACAACTACTTTTGAGAAAAAGAGTGTCAATATACCTATGTCATGAAGGACTGAAATATTCACTCTAAATTCAACCTGTAACTCATCAAAGCGTTTCACCATTTAACATTTTCTTTTTTCTCAAAATCTTAAGAATGAAGATACCTTCTCTTTTCTTATTTTTTTTATTTTTAACAGAAAGTTAACAATATATTTATGTTCATTTGCTTATGTACATGTGTATGAGAGAAGCAAGAGAAAGTAGCAGGTAAATGAAAAAGGATACGTTCATCTGTGGCACATATAACGTTTTTGCTTCCTCTCCACAACAGAGAGTTCATTCAATGTCACAACTAATGCAGGGTTGTCATTGTATCCATTTACCTCAATCACATTCTGCTTCAGTTTCTTATGCTGTGAGCACATGGCCTGAATGACAGGCTCCAACCACAGAGTGAGCAGACCACTCTTTCTCCTCTCCTCCTGGTGTTCACTTGAGGATTGCAATTCTTGTTGATGGGATGTGAACAGGCTGGCATATAACTCGCTGGCCTGGACAGTCATATAACATATTAATCCAGATTCCACAACACAGGGTGTTGATTTAAAGTACAAAGCAGAAGCATCTGTCATGCTTGTAAATAGTATATAAAACTGGAGCTCTTATGTGAGAACAAGAAAAAAAAACAACAAAAAAACTGGGATCAGCAATTAAGTTTATGACAAACAATGAGTCCATTTTCCTACTACAGTGCCAACTCTGACATCCCTGAATTAATACTCAGATATTACAAACATCACTACGTGCACTATCTGCTGGGTAATGTATAGAAAAAAGAAGCTACGGATTTTGTAAGCCTACAATGACTTCTACATGATGAAACCATGATACCACTGAGAAAACTTGCCATAGTGATCCTTAAAATTCAAATAACTATTTAATTCTATATAAACCACATACACACACATATTTCATATAGATATAAACATTGGGTGTAATTTGATTGTGTTTGTTGTTAGGTTTTTTTTTTTTTGTGTGTGTTTTTTTTGGTTTGTTTGTTTGCTTTAAACACTTCAAATACAAGTGAAATCAACACCTGTAATTAGATTTAATATCATATTTGTAGCACACATATCAAAAGAACCAAACAAATCAATCAGACATTAGTAAAAAGCTTACATAGCAAGACAATGCTTGTTCCTGTAACTGCTGCACCACCTCGCTGGGCAGATCAGGCCTGATGGTCAACACAGTCTGTGTGCCCAGTAGTTTGACGCAACTGGTCAGTGCACTGAATTTCCCCCTGGATGTCCAGCTGACAGAGAACAGGTGATCCAGAACAGACTGGACAAAGGAATCTGGAGCAACAGTGGCAACCTGGGCTGAATTGGGACAAAGAGCAAACAACAGGTACTTGGTGTGAAATAGATGATTGGTCAATAAAAACAAGTGAACAACCATGACAAAAAAAAAGAAAAGGTCAAAGGTGTTGTACCAAAATATATGGATAAGATGATTATATGCAGTGCTGCAAAGTCCGCGCCTCTATTTTTAGCTACTCAGCCTAAATCTCGCGAAATCCCGTACCTGTGTTCCAATCAGGTTTTAAGCACTCTCATGAGATCAGAACGGTTCGGGAAAACCGGAGGCGCGGACTTCGCAGCACTGACGATAAATGAAAAAAAAAGTTTGTTCTTTTTCTAGCACAAATCAGACTTTTCAAAAACAAAAACAAAAAAAATTAAAATCAATTTATATTTAATAAAAGTAAGTTTGATTTTTTCACTGATGTTTTCTAACTTGTGATTGGTTGTACTAATAAATATTGCTGGAAAAATTGTTGAAACTATTCCCAAAATGTGAAAAGAGCCATAAATAGTAAACTACATAGATTTAAAAAAATTATGGCATTAATAATAAACAAAAGAAACATCTTACATTTTTCAGTCACCAAGCAGTGAATTTTGAGGGCATTTTCAAACACAGTTTTTGCACTCTGACGAATAACCTATGGATGAAAAAGGACAATTTTGTGTGTGTGAATATCTGGTACAGGAATAATTTGTGTTTCGAAGGGCTCCTTTAACATGAAAACCAATAAAGGTCCCAGTTTGATAAAAAAAAAAAATCAGTTCTGCAGGATGTCCTGCTGTCCATGCGGCCTAGTCTATGATTGGATTGCTTTTCATTTGTTCATCTATACTTTTCAGTCTTATGAATGGCATTTATTTGCTCACCAAACTACAACTATGTTAAGTTTCTGACATTATTTCAAAATCCTGTGACTGGCTGTTACAATTCCTATTCATTGAAAGTACCAAATCTCAACAATGGTACAGATATATGGCTTACTGTGGCTGAAAAATATTGTTGATTTTAGGACAAAAGAGATCACAGACTAAACACACATCTCTATATTGAGATTGCTGGAAATTTTGCAATAACATCTGATACAAAGGATTATGACATTTCTTCTGTCCTGTCACACTTGAGGCACATGCACTTACATCAAGCTGGTCATCCCAAAATGTCCAGACATAGTTCAACAAGCTCTGTACAGCAGGAAATTCCCCATGCAGTTTTCCCTGAAAAACGACCTGACCCTGATTAGCTTTCACTGTAGTTCTGGAAAAAAATTCATAAAATTTAATCAATAAAAGTCTCATATTTGCAACTTATTACAATTCAACATGTGAGAAAATTAAGAATCAAATCAACAAGATAAATCATGGTGTCTATCAATTTATCCAATGCTTCAGAAATGTTTAAAATTAATATGTAACTATATGTTCTTCCATTGTGAAAAAAGGGTTTAGCGCGAATGATATCAGTGGGTGCTATGTGTTTTCTATCTTGATAAAGCTGCTAATGAAAAGAGAATGTTTCTATGGAATTTAACATGCTACCATACCGCTTTCATACTCTCTAAAGATTCCTAAAAAATCTTGAATATTGATATGATCACATATATAAGATCAAGATGGCTGTATTACAATTCCAAAGTTCAAAAACTTTCAAGAATGTTAGAATTACTTTGTCGTGACATACAGTACCAACTGAGATACAGGAATAAATTTCAAACCATACTGGAGTACAACATAAACTGAGAATGACTTACAATATCTTGGATGTCCATAAATTGACTGTTTTCCCAAACAAAGCTTTGCTCACTGTATCTTTGCATCTAGAGAGAGAGAAAAAAAAAAAGAAAAAACAGTAACTTGAGAAACTTTCATGAATGACTTTTCAGCATCTAAAACACCAGATGTTCAACTCTATATAAAGCTTGGGACACATGTCAGATACATGAGAATACAAATATTACTTGCACTATTAAAAGACATAATATCTGAGTGTTCTACACAGAAAAAAAAAAAAGGCATAAAACACTTTTCACATTACCTTAACAGTAATACAGGCAAGGGTGGATGTTTTGTTAAAGCTTACTGCTAGAGTCACTGATGTGTAAATAAATGACCCCAATATTACGAAAATCTTTATTTTATGTTCTTTAGGTCTCAGTAGCTAGAGTCAGTTAAATTATTAGCTCATATGGTGAGAAATACTGATTCTATACTTTGAAACCATGAGGAGCTGTCTGTATTGGATGTAACAAAAATGTAATCAGTTACTTTGAGATATTTAGCTAAACCTCATTGCTGTAATGTCTCCTAGTTTATACTTGTTCATATTATTGTCACATATTATTTTCTGACCTTTAGTCATGTAGAAGGATCAGCTTTTTATATGAATTTATGCCCACTATTGTGTGCTCAACATTCCGCAGACTTAAAAACTTCAAAACTTACTCTATTCCATGACTTAGCAAACTGGGCAGTAAATGATCGACATAAAAGTGCTTCCCCTGTGAATCTGCTGAGACAATACTGGGTGGATGGACAGCAGCAATGTATCCAAAGGCCATGGAGAGATAGGAGAGAGTGGACATAGACTTCATATTGAGGCTGCCCGATTGGCTCTCTGTCAGCCAGGCTATGTCTGATTTCGTGATGCTGTCTGTAGCCATGCCAGGACAAATCAGAGCAGGAATCTGTATGTAAAAATTACAACAATTAAAACAGGGGTCTCAAACACGCGGCCCACTGGCCGCATGTGGCCCTCCAAGCAATAATTTGTGGCCCTTGAGCAACCTGGCATTGTATACAACTATGTTTACAATTTTACTCTTCCCAAGACGACCAACATTTTTGAGGCCCTCGGAATCCACTATTTATCATATTTTGGCCCCATTCTTTGTCTTGAGTTTGAGACCCCTGAATTAATATTAATAATTGCTATTTAAGTCTTTTTGATTTTGTTCCTATAATCATTGAAATTTTCAAAATTCAGTTTCAACTATTTGATTTGGTTCACATAATTGTTGCCATGCTGAGCAGCAACACAAATCTGAATGTCAAAAGCGATTATTTATATGATTTTTATCTTCTGTCAATAGCTCTCAGATGTCTGAGATTTAAATTTACAGGAAGCCTCAGATTCAATTTACCAAGGTTGGTTGTGAAAAGATCCATGTATATCTCTTAAGTATTTCTGTGCACAAATAGGCAGATAAGTAAAAGACAATCAGCTCTTTTTGAGATGACAAGATTAATAAATACCAATACAAAATTTCTAACTGTCAAAAAGATGTACTGAACAAAAAGCAAAACAAAAACATGAAGTTGATAGGCAAAGAAGAAAGTGTGTGATACCTGCAGTGCTCTGTGATGGGCAGGTAACGACAGCTGCAACAATAGGATAGCATTCATAGCACAGCAACATCTGCAGTCCAGCAAAAACAACTCTGAAATAGAACAAATTGAAATTTCCTACATTAGCAAAAGAGATCTATCAGTATCTTTGAGAATCTGAATCTCTTATCAGTGTCTATTGCACAGCCAACTATAACAGGTTACAATCACTTGACTATGATATTACTCAACAATCATTTGACAGCCATATCACTCATCATGAAAACATACACAGAAAGTGTTATCCATGACACAATTGGATATAACCATAATTTCAGCAGTCAGAATACTGACAATGAACATGTTACATACAGAATGAACATTTCCGGCATGATCAGCACATGAAATGGCCAATATTTACCATTTTTAAGAATCTGCAAGTCCAAATCAAAGATGGTGGTCATGAGCTGTGAGTCGGTAACAAAAGCTTCAGTGATTTCTGTCGAATCAACAACTGTTTTCTGCAAGACTAAAGTCAAGGTCTGAACTGTCACGTGACAATGATGCATGGCTTCGTTAAGACGAACAGGTGGGACACCTTCACTGCAGAAACACAGAAAATGAATACTACAGTGATTCAAACGCACAATTGCTTATACAAACATGAGACATTTATCATCGCGTGGGTAAAATCAAAGCATTTTTATCATTGAGAATCAAATAATAAATTAAAATACACTCGTTAAGCTACAGTGTCAGAATGAACATAGAAACTCAAGTAAATTATCCATATCTTCTTAACAAACATTCAGACTGACATTACACACCCATCACTACTAAGTCATGGTCCCAAAAAAACATGATAAATGTTAAGATCTCATTGTGTGAAACCTTGTACACAAGTTGATACTTTTTAATTCATCATCATCATTACCACTGCTCCCTTATACCACTTGTCCTTTTGGGGCACCTCTGAAGATCTAATAACCAGCTTCCTCCATCCTCCTTGATCTTTGCCTTTCTCCTATAACAGTACCTGCAAAGACTATCTTTGCAAGGCTTGAAGATCACGTGACATGCCCATACCACATCAGTTTGTCACTTTACTATGGCTAGAAGATGAGAATATGGACCAATTTCATTCTGTATTCGCCTCTTAACTTCATTTGTAATGCGATCTTTGAGTGTGATGCTGAGAATTTTGTGATAGGAACTTTGTAGTTACCTCATCAATTAACTAACACATGAATTCTACAATAATTATGACTTCATCTCATGTAAACTTCAATACCAGATCATCATGCTTCACAACCCTATAAATTTCAATGCACACAAATCTATCCCCTCACCCTGTCCTCTGACAACTGAGCTCCTGAACCTCTTTTGTGAAACTCTTTTCCCATCCCATAAGTCTTCTGACCATCTTGTCTTTCATAACTGGGTGAATTTTTTAATACAATATATAGACCAAACTACTTACTGGATCTGAAGGAGGAACAGCTTCTCTGCATCAGCTAGGAACTTGATAACTATAATATAAAAAAAACAGTTTTTCTCCATCAGCTAGGAATCCGATGACTAAAATATATATATTTTAATCATCAATTCCTAGCTGATGCAAAAAAACTTTATATATATATATATATATATTTCTGCATCAGCTAGGAATTGATGATTAAAATATAAACATCAGGGATGTCAATCTGTCTCCATGCAAAAGTAGGAAAAGTTCCTGGCATGCTCTTTAGCGGCATATAAAACTGAAGTACGTTACTGGTAAATGATATTGGATTTGAGGCCAAAAGAGAAATTACTGACAGCCAAAAAGTAAGAAATCCTGCTAAAGTAGGAAATTTGACATCCCTGAAACATACATTTCAACATTTTAAAGTTTTGTTTCGTTATAAGTAAAAACATAGCTACCTAAGATGCTATGACTGTTGACCTTTCATACTTTCACAGAAACTTCTGAAGTGAAAGCTTTGTAAATCCATTTCTACTGACCAGTCACCTACATAATCATGGTAGTGTATGCAGCACTAAAGAAAATATTATTTCAACTAATCATTGCCCCAGAATTAAATTATCCTATTCACAACAGTTTTTTGTTGTAGTTAGGACAATATAATTCTGGGGCAATGTTACGTTTAAATGCTGCAATTTTAATAAATTATTCTATTCTGTACTTCTGGGCATCATTTTAAGAAAGGCTTGTTAGATAATCACATTTGAGTGACTGTAGGTCAGAGGTGGATATTATTTAGTTTTGATTTGCAACTATCAGCTATACTGTAGTATTAATTGCATGAGCGGTTAATGCTGAAATAGTTAATGTCAAGAGCAAAATAAACACTGGAAGATGTGTCATAAATATGGTGAGAGAATAGTAAATTGTTACCTTTCACAGCCATTGCTGACAAGCACTTTTCCCCTGCAAGGAACAAAACAAGAATTTACTACTGTGTTAAATATAACTGTCTCTGTAACAACATATGGCTCTGACATTTTCCATTAATGTTTGTCATACATCATGAGACTTGCGCCATCAGAACATATGTTTGAGCAATGTCTAGCAATCATCTGATGTATGGAGTACATGTATATTCAAACTTGAGCAGTTTAGCCTTCTTTAAATTCTACTCTGTCCTTCACTACTGCACATTCACAGAAATAAATCACTACAAATAAGAAGCAAAAACAAAAAGAAACAAAACTAAATGAAAACCTATTTATAACAAAATACATGCAGCACTTTCAGTCCCTGCTTACCCATCTTGAAGTTTTCCATTAGTGAAGCAATACAGTCTACAATCTGTCGTGTGGAACAAACTGTGATGCTTGAATTGTGCTCAATTTTTAGGCGTCCCAGAAGTTGTCTTTGAATGTTTGATTCCACACTATCATGTACAGCTGTGTCCAAGTTCTGGAAGAAACTAAATTTTAAAAAAAGAGGGTAATTACAGGCGTACAAATGAAGTGATGTTCTCTACCAAACAACACAATTTGCAATTTTCAGCCAAGAAATCAAAGTTTTGACATGATTATCAAGCTGTATATGCCTTGTTGTAACAAATGTATCACAAGTGAAAACAGAGGAATTTGAATGAAAACTGGTCAAGCATTTGGCAGACAACCAAATATTATAGAGATTAACTGGCATGAGTTGGTTTATCAGTGTTGCTAACCAATTTCTAATTAAGCAACCTTTTTTTTTTTATAAATTTTTTATTTATATTTCAATTATGGCATCCAAGTAAATTCACTTTGTATTTCATCAGCATTATAATGATGAAATCTTAGCTGTTACTTTTACTTACCTTGCCATAACACGTTTGGCAGGAATCCTGGCTGGACAGTCCAGATAGAGAGACACTAGAGAGCAAAGTCCATCTCTCTTCTTATCTTCATCTTGCAAATCTTTCAAAGTTAATAAAACCTGTAGCAAGCACAACAATCACAGTATTACATATTGGAGATGATTCACCTCCTTCAGGGATTTAATATTTCATTAACTCTGAAAATTTCCAGAAAAAGTATAGTATGATTTGTCTGGGATGGAAATTGAGTTATATAAAAAAAGATAATCAAAATAATTATATTGTACCATGAGATGTTTGTATTGGCTAGGATACCTTTTTCAAGCAAAATAAATACTGTCTTGTGTCATCTGGAGGTGGTAATGTCTCGATTTGATCAGCCATTGTGACATGCCCTTTCTTCCTGACAGATACAGGAAAAAGAAGCAAGAAATACTTTATTAAATTTAATGATGTTGACTCAGAAGAAACAAATTTATTATTAAACATTTCACCGCTACTGACAGGACCAGATAAGAAAACGCTTTCTCTCATATGAGGGATAAAGTATGTGGGACATGGCCATAATCACCCCATCACTAGCCACCCCTCCACCCCTTTGATGCGATATTCTGACCAATGACCAATAGTTCACTCCTATACAGAATCTTTGATAGATGCTGCAAGCTGATGACCAGCAGATGAGATGGTGATAAGAGCTCAGATCAGGCATGATGCATTTGTTCAAGAATTAGTAGTCAGAACACTGAATCTCTGACTGATGCTTCTGACAGTCTGTCGGAATACAGAGAGCAGGTGAGACAGAATGCAGGCTGGGGGCTGGGGGTTGCTGAGAAGATAGGGAGGTAAAATTTGCCCCATTCATGTTGATTTCAACTGTTTAATTTATAGCACTGTAAGAAAACATTCAGACAGTATGATTTAAAAAATCTGAATTTGTGATTTTAATTCAATGAAGAAGCTGCTATGTTTGTTTCTGTCCTGGGCACCACCTTTAAGTGTGGTCGCAGTCTGTTGCTACTAGTACTATGGAAGTCGTGAAAATGGCACATACTGATGACCTCATCATGATAATGTTTGCAAACTTAAGTCTGATAGTTAAATAGAATGTACATCGACCTTAACCCTACCCACCCTTAACCTAAACCTGAAAAAGAGCACAACACCAATAAATAACCAAAAAAGTTTATTCGCCATTTAAATTGAAAACTCAGATTACACCAACAGTCATTATCTATAGATCTAGATCTAGATCTAGATCTGGGCTACTTACTGTAGGAGCTATCGTATGTATAGCCTTACACGTGCCTTTGTTGACATTCACAACCAATTGAGTTCGGTCAATTTCAAGGAAAAACTTATTTAAATGATAATTATTCGCAGATTTAAATAACCGGAAAAGTATTGATCTATAAAAGAGAACCTTACAAGTGTAATTAAATCTATGTAAAGTTTCTAGAAGATGCACAGGAGCCTCAAACTTGATGTTCTGGTGGCAATCGAGTTAACTTAAAATACGGCGTACAGCCGCATAGTTGTGGTCTATCAGTCGTTAGCCGGACTAAAATGTAGTGGAAACTAAACCACAGACATTATCAAGTCTTGGAATGGAATCTACCTATTATGGACTAAACCATTACTTGACTGTTCAGCAAAGATAGATATATCAAAATAATATAATTTTAATAACAAAAGCTGATTTTAGTATTGTTGATTAACTCCTGAAATATGTTGTTTAAAGCAGATACGCTTTTTGGTTTTAAATATCAAGTATGACATTTATTATTACAGGTCTTACTTATGGTCAAGGGATACGAAGGTATGAATGTTATCTTGTTATTATTCAAATTATTCTATACATTTTATTTATATAGAGTCTACATTTTTTCATCTTCGATCTCTAAACTAGTGCTAAGCAGGGATCTGCTTGGACCTTGTAAAAGTAAGCAACTGACGACAGTGAAAAGCTACAATATATGTGTCAGTTTTGTCAATATTTGTTTAACTGTGGACTAGGAAATGCATTTTATCATATAAAACAACTTTATACATTTTAATCGAATGGGAAAAGGGGGGAGAGGGAGAGATTACGAACGTCATCGCTACCGTGAAACGAATTTCTCCCACACGGTTCTCTATCCAGAGATCTTTTGAAGTGAAAGTTCAGCGATAGAGTAGGTCCCGCCCACATGATTATCCTGTGCCACTTCCGTCAACAAACGAGCCATGAATACAAGACGTAAATCAACGAAATGACAACCATGGGCAGCAGATTCATCATTTATGACTTGGGTGAAATATAAAACCGTTCACAATGTATGACAAAGTCACTGCCCCAGCTATTGTGAAAGAGATTAGCCAAGGCCTTTGTTTGCCTTTGAGTTACTGTCAACTGCTGTCAGCTGATCGCTCAGTCTGCATTGTAAGTACCAATAAATTAATAAATCAAAACATTTCTGGCTTGTGAAAATGCATAAATGTATTTGTTTTTAATTTGTCCGATTGTCTGAGGTGATTGTATACTTTCATAAAGGGCATGTGTACCTTGCATGCATATCTGTATAACTTGTGGTGAAGAGGAGGTTAATGAATCATTAGGAAGGAAGGAAATTCCAACTAGATCTAGATAGATCGAAACATCATTTCATGCACTGTTATTTTTAGCTTAAATGGTGACAATTAATGACAAGAGCATACATAATTTATGATACGAAATATTTTTTTTTTTCTCATCTTGAGGTCAAACCCAAAGAGAGGGTGCATATTTAATAGGCTGTAATAGTGTAGTGTTGTTATGTAAACACATGAGATGACATAACTGCCTGCAAGCTTTACAATTAGGTCATTGCCCATGTGATACTATTCACAGAATATCAGCAAATTTAATTCAGCAGTCGACTTTCAGGTTCTAACTGTCTCAATTTTGTTTCAAATTGTGATAGTACACCATTTTGAAAATAACATAACATCATTGTAATAGGCTCTAGTACCATATAATTTTTTATGAATAGTTTTGAGATAAACACATTGATTGGGAATCAGAACAGTTGATTCTGGTTCAGATCATCCTTAGCCCAGTTCAACCAAAGTGTTGGGAAAGTTAATTAATATACACATTGTCTATCCATGTTTGATTTTTTACAGCTGTCTCTTTCATATTTGTATAGTGTGTGAATGAGTTTCTTTTTTTTTCTGTTTCTCAAGTGATTTTTTGTTTATCAATATTATTTATCATAGAAATGTGAATTCATCAATATTTTACTTGTCTCAGATCAATGGCCAAAACAATTCATTTTTGCAAGCAATCATTTCTAATTGTCACTTAGATAGTTTCATCATACCAAAGCAGCAGAGCACTCTTCCTGTTGGATCTGGTGCAAAAGGAACGATGTGTCCCCTACACCACTCGATGCAGACAGTAGATTTAAATAGAATAAGTTATGCCATAAAAACAGTGGCACGAATAGTGTAGCAGCTAGAGCACTGGTTGAAATTCCACCAGAATCCTTGAGAAAAAAAAAAAAGGTCGGTGACGGACATCGAGAGTCATGACCCGGGTGTGGCCGGGGTTCTAAAAGATGTCAGGAAGTTAAAAGCCAAAACATCTGATGAAAGAACGCACTCTTCCTCTGAAGACTATCACAAATTACCTGTCTTGCTTCACCCAAGGTGTTATCCTACTACCACTTACACCTCTAGTGCTATTTGCCGTCATTTATCTTTAAAGTTTAACATCTGTTTGAGGTCCAGTTAACAGCTCATTTAGCTCATTGTTTCTATACTAAATTACTGGATTGACACTGCTTTCATTTAAATGGCCTACTATTTTAGTATTGATATAAATTGATGAACTTTTCATGTGCAGGTGAATGATGAATGGATCAAAAGTCTGCATCGGGGCCATGTTGTGCCATTGTCTGGAACCGAGAGCATTGATACATGCAAGATTGAGAAGTACCTATCACGGTCATGTGATCAGGTTCCTCTGCCATGGATGAGGATAAGCATTAAAGCTGTTGCCAAGTCAGATGATCTTTTTGAAGGGTACATATTGCAGATATTTATTTAGATACATTGATCTAGCAAGCGTAAGATATCTCGACATCATATTCTGAAAACAATCAGTTGTCACTACTATAGAAAACTCAAGCTGATCAATAACAGTTCTGTGTGATTTAAGATTTCTAGGGATTAAAATTGGAAGGAAGATTTGGTTTTAGAGTTATCTCTGCTCAGCCATGTTTGATTTCATTGTGTAAACTGGAATTGTATTTTAATTTTAAAAAATAACAAAATTTAACCAATGAGCTAAGATGTCTGGATAATGATGGTATAAATTTTTAGATAGTGTAATTATCAAGCAGTGTCAGTGGTCATGAATTTCAATATTAAAAGTGTCACAACTGATCTTCTTGACACAGCTTACTTTTTAGTTTTCCTCATGAACCTCAACAATAATTCAACAATATGTTGCAGGCTTCCTGGTCAGTTTTTATACAGACAGTGGTCATGTGGCAGTTTATATGAGTTCATGTCTCATATCACTAAGGAGAACATGACCAACTTATGGCTCCAGGCTCACAACGTCCTCAAAGGCAATAAAAGTTCCCATCCTCCAAGACGTGGCAGTGAAAGTGTAAGTATTATTTTACGTTGAAAATGTAATAGAATCTTATATTAAACATGGCTATCACGATTACAATGACCATGATGTCATAAAATTTCATTTTTTTTTTTCCCTGTCTGCTGATGATAGCTGCAGTCAAAATTTTAAATTATGAAACTGATTTTTTTATTCGAAACAATCGGCAAATAATTATCATTCAGTCTGTTTTTATCATGAGCAGTTAGTATTATGCGTATGAATGGCAGTTACACACCATGGCTTACAGTGAGCGAGGCCTTAAAATTTTTGTTCTGATAGTTTGCAGAGTACTGAAATAGTTTTGATAAAATAATTCTGAAGCATGAGCATTTTCCATATCAGTTATGAATTAACTTTTGCAGTTCACAGATGTTGTGAAGCAACTATTGATGCGATTGCGACCACAAGTTTACATAAATCTACAAGATCAGGCTAGTTTTGTTCATCATGACCAATCAGCAACCAATAGTCGACCCGGCACAAACGCAGCGCAGGACAATAGCAGCAGTTTCAGCACTGGCAGCAGCAAGCGACAAGGCAGCTTTTACACCACATCGGAAACTCAGTTGTGCCATAGCATTGTTCCAATCGACATTGTTGTAGAATCACAGACCCATTTCTTCATTGTTCAGCCCTACTACCAATACACCCTGAGAGATGCAGTTACGTTTAGCCCTACCATTCTGGAATCCAGTCATGCAAAACCGTTGTTTGTTGTTTACCAGTTGCTACATGCTATGCATGCTTTACATAATCATGGACTGCAGATGGGGGACATACAGATCTCAGACATTGTCATGGACAAAAATATGTGGTTGAGGGTGACAAGTCCACGCTTAAACATTCTTCGCCCGCATAGTCAAGACTTGTCTAGTCCCAACACTGACTCAGGGTCCATGTATATCACCGCTAACTCCCCTGATGTCGGGGCTGCCAGATGTACATCTTTTTCCATTCAAGATTTATCACATGTGCTCAACCAGCAGGTAAACATTGGCACTTTTTGATCATTGGATTTACACAAACTCTCTGTAAAGAAACAGCAGCAGACATACTATAGACACATTTACCACACAAAAACATAACTCACTTTAAGTTAATATTCTGATTTGCTTTTTCAACTTAATTTCCATATTTTGATCTTACTCTTTGAAAGGCACTTTTCTCAGATGAGACTTTAATGTTGTGCGTGATTAATATGTAATCAGGTTTGGATAAGTTTACACATACTAAGAGATAGATAATTAGTATTTTAAGAGTCTTTTAATACTCTAATGTTTATTGAGTTACCTTATGTAAGATAAAAAACTGCAAAGCTCCCATTCACTTGAAAGATTGAGAGATTCTGTTAATCTCATTCTAGAGTCGTATTTGGTCTGCTCATTTTGTGAATATATTTTTTTATTACTATTAATATCTCTTTGGTAATGTTTTCAGCATCCTGACAGTCCGACAAGTAATGAGAAATTGTTCCAAGCGGCAACTGAATTCATGAACGCCCAGCAATATAGAGACTTTGAAATTGTCATGTTAGACAGTGTTGTGGATGCCTGGGTGCATCGACAAATCACCAACTTCCAGTACCTGATGATTCTCAACCACTTGGCCGGCAGGCAGATGGGTGACCCAAACAACCATCCTGTGCTTCCTTGGGTTCTTGATTTTTCTGCACCTGACACTGGGTACAGGGACCTTACCAAGTCTAAATTTAGGTTGAACAAAGGTGATGGCCAGCTTGATTTTACTTACTCTGGAATGTATGAGATCAATGACTCTGGGGATCATATTCCTCATCATGTATCTGATATTTTGTCTGATATTACATATTATGTATATAAAGCAAGACGAACTCCGAAAACTATATTGTGTGCACATGTGCGATCAAATTGGGTCCCCAACGAATATCCCATCAGTATGCAGCGCTTGCAAGACTGGACTCCTGATGAGTGTATCCCAGAATTCTTCACAGACCCAACCATCTTTGACTCCATTCACGAAGATCTTCCAGACCTTGAGATTCCCCCTTGGAGTAAAAACACAGTTGATTTTGTGGTGCGCCACCTTGGAGCATTGGAAAGTGATTATGTCTCTTCAAATCTGCATCACTGGATTGATTTGACCTTTGGATATAAGGTGAGTTGTTATTCCATTTCTCCACTGTTTTCATCCTGTGTGTACCTTTTCATCTACTCAGTTCTGTCCTTTTTTTTTTTCTGTTTTACTTCAGTCAAAACGCCTCATTCAGTGATCCAAATATTGCTGATAAATCTGGAAATTGTCATCATAGGGTATTATAAAGTGAAGTAAATTTAATCAGCTTTGATCACAACATCTCACTCCCAGCTTCTGTTCATCCTATATTGCACCAAGGATTGCACAACAATTGTTTGTATCTAATCTGACATATGGGTTACGTATTGTTATACAGGTATAAAGAAAACATAGCTACTGTAAACAGAAGCAAGTTAAGAAAAAATGGAGAAATCAGTTTTGACCTCTTCTTGGCAGAAGATTTTTGCCATTTTTGCCATGTCATTAGTGAAAAATGATTTTATTGTGCATGACAGATATTGCTATGTTTCATTATCTAACTAGATCTATAATTTATTACATAGAGAGTGCCATATTTTTAATTAAATATATAAAAGCCTACTTATCATGCTCTCCTCATTCTTTTTTTTTGATAGTATCATAGAATTCAGCCCACTGAAATGCCAGTAACATTGTATGATATTCAAAAGATGAAAACACTGAAATTAATCAAAGCATAAAATGTATCCAAAACCATGAACACCTTATCATGAAATGCATTTTGTCTAGAGGCCATAACTCTGAGTTAAAAAGTCACAATTTTTGTGCCATGTGGACTGTAGATTGATGAAAGGGTAAGGTTGAGCTCTTTGAAATCTCCAAAGACATAGATTGTTTTCAACCTTTTCCTGCAAGACATGTAGTCAAGTAAGGGCTCTGAAATTTTTGCTTATCTTGTTTTTCTGTTACTAATTATGTGTTTTTTTGTTTGTTTTGTTTTAGAAATGTTTTTGGTTTCTGTTATAGCTGACTGGTGTTGCTGCTGTTAAAGCCAAGAATGTCCACTTGCACCTGGCAGATCAGCATACATACCTGACCTCTCGCGGTGTAGCTCAGCTTTTCCAGCAACCTCACCCACAGAGGCAGCCACAGCCCACAGCTGCA
The DNA here is from genome assembly GCA_038406235.1 of Peronia verruculata. Classification (NCBI taxonomy): domain Eukaryota; kingdom Metazoa; phylum Mollusca; class Gastropoda; order Systellommatophora; family Onchidiidae; genus Peronia; species Peronia verruculata. Next base: position 31,319 of record JBCAUA010175798.1, on the reverse strand, counting down.
ACCATCTCTCTACCTCGTATCACGAGAGGCCTGCTGAATTCACAGGTATTAGTGTCTGCATTATTGTATTCACATCAGTACTGTTGTCTCTTTTGAATTGTTTTCCTTTACCCTCCATTAAGAAAAGTTATGACAAATACAGAAGATGAGAATTGGAAGTTTCTCTTCTACAATAGGAATTCCCAATCATTTCAAAATTCACTTATAAGGTCAGATTGTGGCCATCACACTTTAATCATCTGTAAAGTATAAATTATTTTTGACACACACATATATATATATATATATATATATGAAGTTTTGGAGATTTTGTGAACAAACTGTTTATATGACTCCTCTTGCATTAAAAAGAAAAGTGGATTCTCTAGTAAAGGAATTGGGAATGGAAACAAATTGAAAAGACCCTTGATTTTTCTTTTATAATAAAAACACTAAATCATCAGTACATACAAGGCCAGTGGAATGAAAGGCAAAATAATTTGCTAATACAGTAATTTTAGGATGTAGCTATCTTTTCCATTTTTAAAGGAAGAGTTTTATATGAGATCAATTTATGATTTATATGAAAAACACATGGCTTTCTGGCTGAGAGTGTATGAAAAGAAATGATTATGATGTGATTTGAGAGGAATTGGTGGAGAGAAGGTGGGAACTCAAGTGTAAGAGACAAATTTGAAATTGGAATGATCATTTGTTGTACATACAAGAACTTGAAGAAAAAAAAAACTGATCTGGACATTTGTTTTCCAATTTTTATGTTAGAATCGTTTGTCACTCATGGTTCTTATCAGTCTCAGAATGCTGCAACTGTTTCAGAATTGTTTGTTTGTTTAATTGCGTCACCTTTGTCATTTGTATTGCAGCTGCTGACAATTGGACTGCCAGAATCAGAGGCAGATTCCCATTACTTTGATGCCAGGTATGTTTCAAAAAAGAAAATTTAAAATTTAAGATCAAAGTAGAAAATTAGGAAATATATTTTGAGATATGTAAATTGTAACATTAATATATGTATTTCTATTTCTTTGTCTTTTTTTTTTGACATATGTCAGTTTCACCATCTTTTTATTTTGCATGGAAGTAGTTTAAATTACACTGGTCAGAATTTTCATTGAAGTATCTTTGGAAATATTTTGACTTCAATTTGGCTTTTGATATTAACACTGACTCATTATATGGCGATCTCCATTTAGTAATTGAGTCATTGACTTTCAGCTATTGTAGGGTCTTGAGACATTCACATTGCACATTTTATTGTGAAAAATATGCAGATTTATAATGCTTCCTCTCTTGACTTTAGACATACCATTCATTTTAGCTGGGAAAGTAAAACTCAAATGGGATGTAATGTGAACCTTGAGGAGAATGTAAACTGAAGGTTCTTCAAAAATCATGAAACAATGAATTAAATTGCATTGTCTAGAAATAAATTAAATTTACAGGGAATTCTGTATATGACAGAGAGAAGAAGAGAGAAAGAAAGAGCATTGTGCTTAAACTAAATGTTTTCCAGGTAAAATTCTGCTGTAGATCAGCAATGTATATATATCTCGTGGCCAGTTGAAATGAAACATAAGTCACTGGGCTAGAACCAAATATTGGGCTTTGAATGTGATGGGAGGTGGGGGGCAGGGGGTGGGCTTGGTGGTGGTGGTGGTGGTGTCAGAAATTCAAGTTTTTTTATTGGAGAAATTGAAAGTGCCTTCGTCTCTGAACATGATAGCATCGGTCTAACCCTCGATTTACAAATATTTCCTCTTTAAAATCGGGTTTTAATGGGAGGAAAGTATGTAGGTTTATACGTTCAAGTGTTCATTTAAAATGAGTTTACTCGCAATTTCTGTCATAAAATCATTGCTGGGAGGTCTCTGCTTGTTTCTTTAAACTGCAATATCTCTGGATAGAATAAAGCTAGCTCAAAACTTTATTTTTGCCATATGAAAAGGTATGAAATGAGCTTTCACTTGATACCAAAAACCCCATATGGTGAAAAAATGACATACATCTCATTTTGACTGGCTGCGAGGCATATTATCTTATGTACAATTTTTTTTTTTTTCAGCTTTGACACATCAGAATTGGGGCGGATCAATCAAGCGCCTATCCACTTGCCAAAAAACTACAATCCATTGACTGAGTTAGAGCAGTGTGAAACTCTACTTGAGTTCAAGGCCAAATCACTGCATGTGCCAGGAGCCCACTCTCCTGGGGCAAGGGTAAGTTTGGTCATACTCTCTCTATTTTGTTTGCTCACTGTAGGTGAGATAAGATCTGTAGTTTCAATTGTGACACTTACAGTCAACCAGAGTATAGTGTAACTTATAGAAGCTTTATACAACAAAACAAATGAGTCAGTTGATGCTACGTATTGTAGCAATAAAGTACGTAACAGAACAATGTCTCAAACATAAGAACTTATTACTCGGTATAATATAAAGAAAATTATTAGATGACATAGTATATAAGGGCAGGATACCATGGCTTAGAACAAGGAGTCAATGAATGCAGTATACTACAGTACAGTGCAGTACAGCAAATTACAGTCTTGTATTGTATAGCATAGTAAGTTTTATGTGTGAGGCAAATTCTATGAAGAGTTGTAGTCAGAGTGACCCTCAACCATATTTTTATATAGCCACTGATAATATAATTGTATAATATAGCATAGCACAGTGCTATGGAATTTGGTAAGCATATCATAGCACATTACAGCACAGAACACCACTAAAATTAATGTTGGACACTTGTGTATCTGTTCCAGGGGCTACCCATGAAATATCAAGATGAAGGAATCACAGAGGACATGGTGACCTTGATGTGTCTGGTTTGTGAAATCTTTCTAGACTCCAGGCTACGCATGCAAGACTCTCACCCGCCTTTGTGGAAACGGGTCAAGACAATCAGAAAAATATGCTCATCTGACTTCTCAGAAATTCAAAGGTAATTTAATCTCCTTTCTTTCATCTCTGGCTTGTATTGGTACCATGGTGGGTGTCACGGGGAGACACAGTCCTCTGTCAGCGGCAAGGCGAGTGACCCAGAGGAGGGACATCCCATGGGTTCCGAGGGTGTTGGCCACACAGTCATTCCAGCATCGTCTAGGCCTCCCCCTGGCTCTCCAGCCTAAATATCTGGTGTTATATGCCTGGAGAGCTGGTTGGTTTGGGGGTAGTCTTGTAAGGTGTCTGAACCACTTAATTCTCTGTTGTTCAGGACTGATGTTGTTCGTACCATGTCTCTTAGCACTTCATTTTTGATTTAATATTAATGGTTGCTGTATAAAATACCACTTGTGTCAGTGTGAATCAGTTTGTTGAAGTATATTTTCAGTTCCACACATGCATAATCTTCATTTACTAGAGTATAAAATAAAATGATACCTATTAGTATTCCTGTACAGTTGTTTTTGGTAAAAGTATCACTTACCATTCTCTCTTCCAGTTAAAAAATCAGACCATAGAATTAAAATTGATCCTTTACCATCGAATTTATGTGCATATGATTTAACAGTAGCATTTTTCCATCACTTTTTACTTTACTTTTGCAGCTTCATGGTGATGTTCATAGGCCAAATAAGGCAGATATCATTGACACCATGTCCATAATTCTTCTCCTTTATTTAGAATCCTGTTGTGATGTTTTTTTTAGACAAAATAAATTTGGTATTTGATGAGCTCCATTTGTTGTCCATTTCATAGATGTTTTTTGTTGTTAGCCTCCAATAGATCTGTTGTGACCAAGTGAACGGCTAGAAATCCCCATATGTTTTTAGTAGAAAGTACAAAACTCCAAAGTGTTCACAGCTATTGACATAGAGAAAGAGAACATAAAATGCATAGGACAGATGACAGTTATTCTCAGCTCGTGGTGTGGTAGCATACATAAGCGGATGTTCTATTTTTAGCACAGAGGACAACCACTCTGCTGGGGATTTCCAGGTTTGTACTCAGTTGAATATGAACTATTTCAGCAGTCTAAAATCCATATGTAATGAATCAATATAAAGTTCATATATAATGGGAAAACTACATTCTTATGTTTGGAATATTTGTCTCTCTCTACTAGACCACTTCAGAGATTCATCTGCGACATGTTTCAAAGTCTGGAGGTAACTCAGGACAAGAAATTCATCTTCCAAGCAATATTCCCAGACGGCAGTCCTCCCCCGACGCCTGGGTTTCTTATCCAGCCCTACTCTGACCTCATTCCGTTCCCTCCTTACTTTGCTGAGCTCTATTGCTGTCTCAGTAAAATAGAGGAGAAGTCACTAGAGATTGAGAATCTCAGGAGGAGCAAAAAACCTGTGATGGAGAGAGCCAACAAAATCAAGCAGTTAGAAAGAGAAAAGGTATTCTGTTTTGTAAACAGCCCACTCTTTAGTATCATCCAAGCTCCAACTGTATCCGTAAAAGGCGCTTTTGATACATATTGCTCTCATTTCATCTGTCATATAAAGTTCATATTTTTAAATAAGTGCAAAGAACAATATCTATATTATCACAAGTTAAAAAAGAAACGAAGACCAGGTTTTTGTCTTTTTTTTTTTTTTTCAGTCATGGAACTTTCAATTTTGACAGCTCTCCACCCCCCACCCCCCACCCCCCTTTATTTATGCCAAATTTAAGATTTTGTTTCTGAACATCCCTACCTCTGGGTAACTTTTCTTTTTTTGTTCTTAAGTTTGAATAAGTAACACAGATTGACTTTATAATAGATCATTTGACTTCATCCATTGCTACTTGGTCAGAGCACTTCTATGCTTTGTCATTGATGCAACTGAATTTAACATTAGATCACTCTTCTCTTTATCGTGCTCCATTTTGAAGGTGCCATTGATAGAGACTTTCTTGTGGAGACATCAAGGTTACATGGGGTCAGAGGGCATAGGCCTGGTACTGCCATACATACAGGACCTTCTGCAGAATGAATTCACTACTGTTCAGACGGCATGGTCTTTGTTTGATGTAACTACTAGAGAACTGGGACCAACCGACGCATCGAAACAATTCTTACCATCATTGACAGCACTTTTCTCAGGGGAGATATCCTCAGCAAAACACATCAAACTATATCACAGGTTGGTCAGATCATCTCAACAGTATCTTGCTATTCTTATTTCTTTTTTTTTTCTGTCGTTTTTTTTTTTTTTTTAACTCCATTGCACAGACCCCTTTATATAAGTGTGGATTATGAGCATAAACAATTTTCTGTGAAAAATCAGTCACATGTATGCTGGCCCAAGGAAAAAAACACATTTGAAATTTTAAATTAATATTATTTCCTGGAAGCCCAGTCTGATGTTCTAGACTTAAAGAGTTAAGATTTGTCAATCATTCTAGAGCTTATTGAATGGAACTTTTTTTTTTTTTTTTGGCGTTTTCATTTTTTTGATTGAAGTCAGGTTTTAACTCTAATCAATCTCTCCAACTTGGAATGTTTTTTCGTCATGTAGAGTAGTTTCAGAGGCGTAAAAGAATTTTTATTTGACAGCTTTCTCCTTTTGTTTTCTTTTTGTCTAATGATTTTACCATATTCATAAATAATTGAGTGAAATGAGTTTGACTGGACACTCTCATATTAGATTGTCTGACACATTTTTTTTTTGTAAGTATTTTTTTGCTTTGTTTACTTGTAAAAAAAAAAAAAAAAGATCTAGTATGGATGCAAAAGATCCAAAGAATATGTGATAAAATTGCTGTTAGAGCTTATCACTAATTCCCTGCATTTCATTAGGAATGACTGTGTGAGTGTGTTAAACATCTCTTTGTCAAGGCAATTGAAGCATACTGAGTGTGAAATTTGTTTGCTCCTGTCAAATTTCAGATCATTTCTAATTCAGCTGATAATCCGCCTGGGCCTGAAAACTTTCCTGACATATTTCTCTACACTGCTGGTGGAGGCTGTGGCTGGATACAAGGACTTCAGCGTCACCAGCAGGTTTTACCCAGAGGAATTGCTGGAGGATCTGAACCAGGATACTCTCCTGAAATCCCCGCGAGCTAGTCACAAACCTGTGCTGTGGCCACAAGACCAGTTCCGCCCCACTGCGAAGAGCGAAGATATTGCTGATGGCACCATACAGGAGGAAGAATCAGTGGCCACAGATGGAGAGAAAGAAGAGAGGGAAGATCTGAGGAAAGATGTGAGTGGTAGCCAGGAGGAAGAGGATGACTTAGCGGATGAGATTACCCTTGACGGTGCCCATGTGCTTTTGGAAGATGAGAGTTTGGATGAGAAATCACTAGTCAATTTGGGGGACTCTTCTGAGAGGGATTCCATTGGAAGTGAGAGCAGTGATGATCGCCCAGACGTAGCCATGGCTAGGAGAAGAATGGTCATGTTTGAGGATCAAGAGATGGCCATGGGTGGTACGTACGGTAGCGCGGACCAACATTCCATCCACAGCATCTCTCTCATCATACCCAAGTATAGAGAAGATTCTCCAAATGTCTTGGAAGACATTGACCCTTTCAGATCCAGTGAAGACACTGACACAGAGGCAAAAGATTCCGATCCACCATTCTATCGTTCACACAACTCATTTGCCAGAGATTTACAAGACCAGGCAATGGACAGACAGGCAAAAGGTGGAAAAAGAGGGTCTTCTTCCAACTCTGTGTTTGAGAACCAGGCAGAGTTTGGAAAAGCAGAGAGAAGGGAAAGCTCTGAGACGGGGAATGATTCCAGACAGTTGGAACAGTCAATGGCGTCGACAGTGAAAGGAAGCAGTGTGGGAAATGCCAGTGATTTTGATGAAGAGGATGGCAAAGGTCAAGAGTCTGAGGTTTTTTTGTCCCAGGAGACACTGGAAGGGGAGGATACTCCATCAGCTGAGGAGGATGAGCCTGATGGGGAAAGCCAAATGTCTGGCCAGTCAAGACCGAGAACGCAGTCAGACATGGTGCGAAGTGAGACAGAAGATCTCATGATGAATCTGTCGCAGGATAGCTCAGGCAGCATTATCAACATCCGAGACATTGCAGCTGACTCTGTTAAGTGGCTGTGTCACAAGTTGGGACCAGTACTCGCCACCAAGTTTCTGTCAAGAAATCTGGTGCGAATGCTAGCCCTGTGTTATCTTGGGCAAGAGCAGTTACAATTTGTAGAAAATCGTAGTGAGTATTATATTGTCATTGTTTTTGTTTTTTCTCTTTAAATCTCCTCCTTCCTCCCACCCCCTCTCACCGTCCCTTTCTTTTTTTTTTGTTTTTGTTTTTTGTTTTTAACCAAGGTATGCAACTTGAAAATTATGTTGAGCCTATAATACAGTTTGAAATTTCACAACATCATCACTGCTTCCCATAGTCATTGTCCTATCTGGATCCTAGGTTTTGTTGGCATCTCAGATTACCTTACTAGGGCAATGGGTAATTTCTGTCATATGTAATTGATTGTATGTCCAAGCAAATGTTTGGTTATAAACAATGTCACATCATCTAACTACAACAAGAAACGTTTACATTATTTTTTATCAGAATATCTTGCTTTTTCTCTCAACAATTGACCTTGTCTATAAAAAGAAAAGTATATTTACAAATGTTTTGTAGTAGCTAGAAATATATGAATTTGGAAAGACTTTCTATGTCCGTCACACTTCATTGTCAGCGTAAACAAAAAAAAAAACAACAACAACAATAAAGACATGACTCAAGGAGACAAAATGCAGTAATTCCCCTTGAGAACATGCGGCACATTTTGCGACCAAAGAAATAGCAATATTATGTTTGCAGGTGCAAGTGAACATTTGATCAAGACGTCCAGGTTAGTGGTAGGAGACTTGAATGCTCACAAGGTTCTAGAATGTATTGGCTTCACAGTGGTCTTGTATGGAGAACAAGTTATCCTGATACAATGCCTGCCCAACATCATGGATATGGTAAGACCTTCTGGTCTTTGACAATTGTTTTATTTAACCCTGTTGGTGTCAAAATCTCTACACATTTCATGTGTTGTCCCTTGTGCATAAAAATCAGAGAACTAGGAGTGTCTTGAAGATTAGAGATCTGTAAATATCTACTTGTTCTATATTTAATTTTGCTTTTAAGATATTCTATTTTAATGCAGACTATGTTTAATTTGTACCTTACATGTTTCATAGTGTAGGTGTTGAAGGCTGCTGTTGGACAGCCTTGTCAAAAAAAAGTACTGAATGGATTATTTCCCAATTATAGCTTGTTTTTTTTTTCTATGATGGCATAAAATTTTGTTTGCCCAAAGGAGTTGGAATTAAACCGAAAAATTTGTTAAATACTTTTTTTTTTTATTGATGATTTCTACTAATACATACAATTCCTGATATGCTAAAGAGTAGAACTGACAATGTTTGTATCACAAGAGTTCACATGTTAAAATGTTTTACTGTCAGATCACAGTGGCGCAGAAGAGGTTGTCACCTCGGTCAGAGGGTGGACTGATTGCGGCGGTGGTGCTGCTGTCATTTCTCATCCCCTACATTTCCGACTGCAACCTGATGAATCTGCTGGAGGTATGAATTGGGAATGAGATAAATGTGTAATAGTCTTTAGAAAAAAAATGTCTACTAAATTTCAGTCCTTTCCATAAATCAGTATGATGCTTATACAAGAGTATATTATTATAAGTACCTAGGATCAGTACCCATACTGAGTAACTCCGCATTGTTTTGAAGAAATAAAATAATAATTTGAATGTTAGCACTCATCTTGGGGGTACATAATCAGTGAGATTCTAACTTTGTTGTTGTTTGAGTCATAGCTTGGGAATTTAATATTTAACTTTTGAGACGCGATACGATGAAATCAGGCTCTCGTCAAATTTTGACTATATGGAGTTATTGCTATCACTGTAAAGATTATTCATTGCCCTTTCAGTGTGTGAAAAAAGTATTGCTCTGTCTCAAGTAGAAGATGAATAATAGCAATTAAAGACGATGGGGGTCACCTGTTTGCTGCAGCTGGATTTATTGAAAAAATGGCTGATCACTTTAGAAAATCCTTCTTAATCCTTGTTAGACCATGCCACTTAAACATAATTTTTGGCCTTTTACTCAGTCTATTTCAGCAATTTTAATTCTGAAAAAAGTGAAATGCATTTACAGTTACAGTGTGGTATTTTGGATTTATTTTAATGATTTCTCCAGTGCCAGTAAACTGTGAAAGTTACTTGACAAACTGGCCTTCCACTTTTGCAAATTGGCTCATCCAACTCGAGGTTTATTACTGGAGTTGATTTCATCATTGTTGATTTTTTTCCATCTTGAAAGGTCGTGAAGAACATTGTAGTTGACCATGCTTTGGCGAATGAAAATACTGAAATTTGGGTCATAGGTCATCGATCGTATGCATGCTTAGTATAAACTATAGATTGTTTTCTCGATATAATGTGATAGGAATTCAGTGTGAAATATTTTTTGGCTCTATCAGGACAGCATCATCTACAGCTGCATCAGCCCTGTCATCACCATCACCACTTCACCTACCGTCTGCTTCCCTGGTGGGGCCCTGGCAAGGTTTGTCCTCTGCCACAAGCTGATTGACCTCATGTACATCCTGGGGATCCGTTTGGGGTTTGAGATGACCCGCAAGTTTCTGACCAATAGCATGCAGCGATTGTTTGACACTTTCAGCAGTGTACATGGGGATTCCTTCACAGCTACAGAGAGTATAGCTTTTGAAACTCCCATTGGTAAGCGTTTCTAGAGTTGAAAGCATGAGAACACTACAGGCATGTCACATAAACCTGATATTTAAAAAAATGGGCAAAAACCGATTTAATCGTTCATTTTGTAATGGGTATTCCCCCTTCTCAGCTGTGGAGAGACATAGTTTATCATCAATCCATCAATACATGGCTTTTTCATGCTGCTTTCCTTTGATGCGAAGAACTCTTCTGTTCAGAAAAATGTGACTAGCCTTGGTGTTAATTTTCAATTTTTTCATGCTCTTTTTTTTCCTTTCTTTCTCATGAGGAATTAGTCATGAAGAAGTAATAAATGTCAAACATAAAAATTAGTTAGTTTTTTAAAAAAATATTGTTATGTTGTAAAATTGTTATTGACAGACTTGATGTCAGGCTTTAGTTTAAGGCAAAACTTCGAGATTTCTTAAGATATTTATTATACTAATTAATGCAACTGCCAAATTTTTTTTATTATGAAACTGAGCTGCTGGATTGATTCATGACTGTGCACAAACCTCCATGTTTTATATTTCCATTGCAGGAAGTGGTGGTTCTGATGATTCTTTCCTTAACATCAAGATGGACTACCTAACCCATCAGTATAAAATAGGCTCACCTGTTGACCTCCGAACCTTCAAGTCTCCGCCCAAACGACATCTGGGCAAAATGCACAGCTTAAGCTCCATTGGAATCATTGATGACAAAGGTGAGAAAGGGTGGACAGTTTAGCAGATTTACTAGATCAGTATGAAGACTCTATGCATCCCATGTATATTTGATTAAAATATCCCAAAAGAAGTAGGAACTAACAGTGATTTCTTTTTTTATTTGTATGCATTTGAGTCTAAATGTATCATGTATGCTGTGTCTCATCAACTGTAGAGTTGAGGGCAAATAATGTTGGTCTTATCTTATCTTATCTTATCTCATGTTATTTGCCATTATGCCTTAGAGATTCTTCTTTTTAGTTGCAAGATCCATTTCTAAGTTATCAAACTGGAGATCACTCAACATTTAAAGATTTCACAGCACCGAAAAGACAATATCCCAGAATAGGGTTAGGATAGCTTGTATGCAAAAAACAAAAAACCCAGAAAGTATTCAGTTAGTACTGCTTAGGGTGAGGGAGCATGAAGAACCACAAATTGATGATAATCATGTCAATTTTGAATGGATGATGATTGTCCAAAGTAAATGGGCCTTTTTTTTTTTTGCCAGTTACTTCCCTTTACTAAATTTCAAACAGTAGAAAAGCACTCTGAAGAAGGAACAAATTTACTTTAGCCCATGTTATTTCAGATATGTGTATCAAAAAATGTTGAATACATTATGATGATAAGAGAAAAATATTTTCAACATCTGTTGAATTTTTCAAATTTTCTTTCGATCGTGCACCAAATAATATGAACTTAGGTGTTTTCTTCTTTCTTCACTATGTTTATATCGTAATTTTTGTAATAGGCAAAGGGAAGCCATTTGGCTGATGAGCAGAATGGCTTATTTACTGACAACAGTGGAAACAAATGTTTATTCCTTTGTGTCAAGCCGGGGGACAGTAAATTTTTTAATTTTGTCTCTTCATCTAGATGATTACATTGACCCGAGATCTCCGTCGTCAACGGCAGAGAAATGTGCACAGGAACTGAAGTGTGTTTTCTCCCCTGAATTAGCCCAAGCGTGTTACATTCCCTTGTGTCGCATCTTTGGAAGGTAAAAAGGAGAGAGAGGAGAAGAGAAGTGGCTCACGACTCGTGGGTCCTGTAACTCAGTTAGTCACTGAGGCACCAATAAGGATGCATATTTAGATAACTCTCTCCATCTCTGCCAGCCTCTTCTCTGATTGTAATTTGGCAAAGTTGGCTTACATCCACTCTTTGATGTTGCCACACACATTTCTTCTTCTGTTGTCCTCTTCTCATCTTATTAATTGTGCCCTAGAACATTGGTCCCCAGCCCCCGCACTGGGGACCGGGACCGGTCCGTGGATCAGTTGATACCGGGCTGCACAAGAAATATTAATTATTTCCAGTTTATTTACTATCAGACTCTAACATTTTTTATTTTCCATCTATTATTATGCTATTTGTCACACATATCATGGTGACAGAAGTTTACTTTCATCTACGATATGAAATGCTTTAACACATGTACAGATACACATACGGATGCACACACTTAGTACCCTGGTGAAAATACACACTCTGCAAATTTTATTTGGTGGAGTGAACTATCTACCCCCACCCCACCACTAACACCACCCCCCTCCGGGCCGCAGTAAAATTGCCAAAAGTTTAACAGTTGGCAGCGATAAAAAGGTTGGGGGCCACTGCCGTAGAGTACTGTTCTAGCAAGGCCATTTGATTCTCAGACATGCCAGTATGACTAGCATTGAGGTTTCCTCTTACCATGGCCTCTATTTCATCATAACATCCACTGTGCAGTTTTATATTGGTCTGTACGTGTTCATTGGTGACACGCTCTGTGTATTCCATTGGTAATAAGTTCTGTATATCTGATGTCCAGGATGCTAGGGAAGCATCATCTTCCTCTCCAGTTCAGCAGTAAATGACTTGTGGGAAAAAAGAGATAAGAAAGGGCAAAGAGGGGTGAAGTTAGATGAGAGAGATGATGATAAGGAAAAGGAAGAGAAATACTGAGTGAGTCAGGGGAAGAATATATTCCCATGTGTCATTGTAAACTCTGCTATTGTTCCTCTATCAAGATATTGAAATGAACAAATGTGTTGTTTAGCAATGCATGTAACTTAACTCGCTATTTTTTCTTGTTGATATAAATGTTTTCATTATTATAGGTCAAATATGTGACACCATTTTTTCTTTCGTGATCCATCTCACAAATTTAAGTTTTCTTTTGTTTGTCAGTGATCATGGGCAAAGTGGAAACTGTATTCTCTAAGCAGCATCTTGACAGCTCATTTTCATGAACTGATGTGTATTCATATAGACCTTTATGTGTTAATGTAGGGGCTGTACATATAAGGGTTATTTCTCAAACTTATGTTGATCTCACCGAGAGGTGAATATACTGATGCTCCTTCATGAGATGGATGAGACTTAGTTTGCCAATATCTCTACTCTTCCTCTTTCTCATTCTCAGCATCCATATGGAGGACCAGCTGCGAAATGAAGACCTGATTCGAAAGTTGTGTTCCCAACATGATATAGAGACAGATCTGTCAGCGCCCAAATCAGAAACTGGACAGACATCATCACCTCCGCAAGCAGCTCAACCAGTTGGTCAGTTTTATCAGAACTTTCTTAGTCAGTTTTTTGCAATTCTGCATTTGCCATTTACACTCTTTGTTATTTTATGCTGTTTATCTGTTTTTGTTTTTCAGGTTTTTGTTTTTTTCTTTTAATGGGATACTATTCCGTAATAACAATGCACAGTCAGAAGTACTGTAGTAAAGCATGTATACTTTTCTAGAACTGTTCCATTATTTGTTTTCTCTTTGAACACTTGGTACCAGGTAGCTTATGTCATTACTTTGGAAGAGCGACAATATGGAAAGATATTCAGTTTCAATGTCATCTTGGTCATTCTGACGAGGTAATCCAATATTTTTAAAATTTTGCCTTGGCCTCACCACCTCTGCCTCTTGAAATGACTTTAATCTATTGACTCCCACGAACGTTATCATTAGACCTTGAGAGATTATTTTACCCGTACTGATGTGGTTACTTAGCTTTTTTTTCCAGGAAATTATTTTATCTCTATAGCAGTATTGATATTTTTCTTTGAAAGAGTATCAAAGTTCATAGGTGTTTACATATAATAGAAAAGTAGAATTAACATACCTGAGTATCTGATTGTGAATGGGTTGAACTGAAAGAAATCAATGTAGTGTGTAATATTTTCAGATGACCTGATGACACCAACAGAAGAGCGACCAGTTGTATCAGGCATAGGCAGCAATGTAGCTGTGGTTGGCAATAGAATCCAACTCCATGAGGAGACGCCTCCTCAACCAGAAGTCGGCCAATTTGGCAGGGGTTATAAACACTCTGGAATCCTGTCCATCCATGTCGATGACTTGAGATCGTAAGCTATCTATTTGTACTATTGCACATCACCATTTTTTTTCTCCACATGGTCCAGATCTATTTGACTGTTATGCTTTTGATAGCAGATAATAGACTTAAGGTCTTTAAAAGCTGTTCTTTTGAAAGATGTTTCACCACCGCGCTTTCAAATAAGCAAATCAAACATTTTATTTCAAAGTTCAGATTTTTACCTGAAACACTAACATACCCAAAGAAATCATCCTCATATCACTGAAACCATAACAACTGGGGAAATGAATATCACTTACAAGAAAAAGGTGCCTTTTGTCAGAGAAGTTTTATTTTAGCCAAACAAATTGTTGACACTTAAATAAAAGCAAATGTACTTGTTGTCTCTAAAATAAATTGAAATGTTTTTGTTGTCTCTGAAATGAGGTGAAATGTTTCATATTTCTTTTATTTCATATAAGGCATGAGTAAAACATATTTATTTTACTTTGTCAAATGCATTGAGCATTCAAACTCAGAGATTGCTGTTACAAGTCTGGCATTTTCAGGAGTTTGAAATATAACCTTGATTAACTATACTGGCTCTAATACGCTTATATACTACTGACTGTTTTTGCATATACTATTGGTTTGAAAATTTGTAATATGTTTTTGGTACAACACTGGTAAAGGAACAGTGTGGACTCTTTGCTTTGAAGTCCAACTTTAGAGAAATTTAAAAAATATGTATTTGAATTATATGCTTTAATTTATTTTCAGAGGGACATGAAATATGCATCACCATACATAAGTCTCCTTTTCTGCTTAATAAGATGGTAAACAATAATCATTAATAGTTCAAACTTTGCTGATGCTTGTATTTTATCCTGTACAGGTCAGAAATGGAGCAGAATAAATCAAGACATTTGAGAGGAAACTGGCTGGCTTACTGGGAGAGAGAACTTGGCAAGTCATGTCTCTTTTGTTTTATCTTCTGTTTTGTCTTTACTTTTCCAGCAAGATATTCCATTGATGCTGCTGGTAATCATTTTTTTCCATATCAGTATAGGATTTCATCTATTTTGTCTCCAATACAAGGATTCAGAATGATAGCGTCAGTTGGAATCAAAAGGAATAGAAAGAAAAAAAATCAAGTATTTAAAGTTGGCTGAAAATATTTTTTTTTATTTGTTAGAAGTCATTACACATGATTAAAATTGTCTTCACTTTTTGCTTTCAGGACTGCATGAGAGAGACACAATGTTCAACTTTATGCAGATTGAGCTCCAAACATATACAGGTATGTCGTGTCCCAGGGATAGGCAAAAAGGAATAATTTTATCATTTACATTGGTAAATGAAAGAATCTGGTACCACCATGTGCCACAAAAATGACTTTATGTTGAAATGAGAAACCTTTATCTTTGTCGAATAGATGCAAAAATTTTCATTGAATTTGCCTCTTATTGGTACCACCTTCATCAAAATGAATACATCAATAATAATAATAATAAGAGCCAATCGGGCTTGAAAATTTGGCAGAGATTTGACAATCACAATCAAGTTATAGATTTCTATGTTATTTGTTTTTCTTGAATTGTTTTGCTAGTGGCCGGTCTGACAGTTCTGTTATATTTTTTTTAAAGGAATACATTAATAAAGTGTTATATCTTACTACAGATAACATGACTGTATTTTATCACGATGCTGTTATGAAGAGCAGATAAATCTGTATAAAAGGTTTGCTGTTAAGTCATACAATGTTTTGAAAGAGAATGAGTAAGTGGATTGTCGTACTCAAGAGCACACCAAGCTGTGATCTTTCTCCCAGAACTCCCAGTCTTCCCACTGGCAGTTCTGCAGTTTTTATTATAAAACCATGCCACTAGTTGCTGGAATGATTTTTATGTTTGCAGGTCATACCAGTAGTATTCGCAGCCTGTACTCCATGGATACAGAGAACTGTTTTATCTCTGCCAGCAAAGACAAGACAGTCAGGCTGTGGTCCATCGACAGCAGTGGGGACGGCATGAAAAAGTATGATCTTGTTCTTTTTAACCCTTGCTTGTCGTAGCCACACTGAAAGTTTACCATAGTGTACACTGCAGTCTCTTTCATTTCTCTTTGTTCTGCCTCTTTTTTCTCTAACATTATGTTAACCCTAGAAATGTCAGGGGGTCCACTCGGTCAAGAAATTATGATCCTTTGCACTAGAATTCTCCTTTCAACACATGTTGTAATGATATGACATTCACATCACTTTCTGGCATAAATTGTCATTTTGTTAAACATAAATTCAACTTATCTCCATAGAAGTCCCGTTACTCCGGCTTTTTTTACTGACATGTTTAGGGTTCAATCTTAATTTCCTCTGCAGTGTCCGAAAATTTTATTTGAATTGAAAAAAATGTAGAGACTGACTTGTCTGCTTGCAATTTGATTTAATCCAAGCAACAAATAGAACCAGAAACTCACACAATTTTTTTCCTTGCTATGTCTTTTTCTCTTGATGTCTTCAGTGATCACCTGTTTCATGCGTATTTTCAAATTTCCAAATACAAAAAAGGAAGAGGAAAAGATGTATTATCACTGAAAAAAAAATCTGGAATATAATAATATACCTGTTTGTAGAGGAAAACTATGATTCCATTTGTTATGATGTCCAATTACTCAATTCACATGCATATTCGTTTCCTTCACACTGTTTCATGTATTGCAAAGAGATTTTAGAATCATTGATAATCTTTTGGTATAAATATGAGGTGCGACACGATGAAATCAGGCTCTTGTCAAATATTGAGCATATGGAGTTACTGGTATCACTGTAAAGATGATTCATTTTCCTTTCTGTGTGTGAACAAATTTTTGTTCTACGTTATGTAGAAGTTGGGCTATTGACAATTAAAGACGATAGGGGTGACCTGTTGCTGCTGCTGAATTTACTGAGAAAATGGCCGATCAGTTTTGTAAATCCTTATTAATCTGTGTTAGCCCATGCCACTAAATTACAAATTTTGGGCTTTATAGAAGGGTTCTTTGAAGAAAAAAAAATTGCCATAAAAATTAGTTCACTGTTGAAAAACACGTGATTTCTCCAATCGTTTCAGTTTGACAATCGCCTGATTTCAATGTGTTGAGTCTCATATGTCTTTTTAGAGAAGAGAGATCAGAGAAAGATCCATAACTTTTTGTGTTTTTCTTTTTGATGGTTATAACAGGTAGTTTTCTTTTTCATCACTTGTATCATTAACTTTTCTTCATCTCTCTATAGGCAGGCTTGTCAGTTCTGTTACTCTCGACATAAGAAGTCGGTCTTTTCTGTAGCATATGTGGAGAGCATGAGGCTTGTGGCATCCTGTGACAGTACAGTCCATGTAAGTCACTAACAATTGTTCATTTTTTTTCTCCTTCATTCTAAGTATAACAAGTAAATGACAGATATTCAGAGCCATTGTAACAGATATTATAGTGACAAGTTACGCTTGATGAAATTTGAGCAATTATTCATCCAGATTAGCTCAAAAAAATCAGAAGAAGTCTGCAGTTCAACAGGTCTACGAACAATAATTGTTTTAGAGGAGCTCCCATATTAAACTGGAACAAAGCAGGAAAAAGTGTTCCATGCTGCAGAGTGCACAACTGCTGAAACTGAAACACATCTCATGACATAGCACTTTGCACCTACCAATAAGCAGCTGGACAAGCCATTTCTTAGGATGGTTTCATATGACAGTGATGCAGGCTAAGTGTTTGCCATATGACTTTGGCCTTTGGCAAGGACTTTTACTAAACTGATGACAAATTGATGTCCTTCAAATTCTGACATTGTGTGATCAGAGATAAATGTTCAGTCCTGTCTGGGCACAAAAAGTCTCCTTGGAATGGGACATTTCAGTATCCTAGAAAATTTACTACTTTTTGGGATAAGAGGAGATTTACATCTTGTTCTTAGTGCAGATGGTGGTTCCTCTCTCTTGCACTATATCCAGTGTTTCTATGGTGATAATCATCAGTAAATACCTAGTCCAAATCATATGCAATATAAGATATTGCAAAGATCAGTTGGATTGATGTTTGATGTAATTATAAGTACATCAGTGGTGTTCAACTTTTCAGATATGGGACCCATATACAGGTGTGGCAGTGAGTCAGCTGGAGTCACCCAAGTACGCACCTGTTGTGGCCATCACTGCCCTGCCTGCGCCGTCCACTCTGGTTGCCATGGCAACAACAGAAGCCACACTCAGGTTAGTGGAGCTCAAAGTTTATCAATTTTCTGTTTTTGAGATATGAAAATTGTTGGATGGTACATAACA
Organism: Peronia verruculata; assembly: GCA_038406235.1. Classification (NCBI taxonomy): domain Eukaryota; kingdom Metazoa; phylum Mollusca; class Gastropoda; order Systellommatophora; family Onchidiidae; genus Peronia; species Peronia verruculata. Next base: position 13,333 of record JBCAUA010175798.1, on the reverse strand, counting down.
AACAAAATAGACTGACATGCTAAGACTCAAGTTCGGCAAAGTTTCCAAATTCTATGTCAGCTTTTTTTACCAGACCTCTAGGTCTTTCAACTTCAGAAACAGAGCTTCTTTAAAACTGACTGACTGACTAATTAAACTATTTAGCCATTGGGATGCTGCAGGAGCACCACTGATAATGATAATTCTTCCCCCTTTTTACCTGTTTTCCGCCATTCTCAGTGATTTGGTGAGTGAGCAGCTGGTTTGCCCATTCTTTGATGTAATCTTACCAATGTTTCTCCTGCATGCCTGAAAGGAGTCATTGTTTATAAAGAAATAATGAATTTTCTAATTCATTTTAGGTCATTACAATCCCCTCAGACATTTTCCATAGTTATTTCTTGTTTAACTACACCACAGTGGTTAGTTTAGAGTCAGAGTGAGAGATTTGAGTATCAAAGGGGGGTTATGTGGGAGACAGAATGCGAATTATTCTGAAAAGAAAGAAAGTCCAGATTTTCATAAATTTGAGATAGTCGTCACCAGATAGCTGAAAGATGATATAACGGTAAATAAATTTTCATTATCTTATAGTTATCTAATTGCCCCTCTGACTGCCATTTTCTTTTTCCTCTCATTTTCAGGTTTCTGGATATGCGAACGTCCAAATATACACACAGCTTCCGATGTTCCGTGGGCAGCACAGGTAAAGGCCATCTCACATCTGGCGGTCAGTTTTCTCCTTTCACTTGGCTATCATCTTCTTACATATCAACTTTTGACTTTGTCTTAAACAATGCTTGTGGTGGAATTAAATAAATAGTTACTGCTTTTGTCTAGCACTTTTCTTTCTTAAATTTGTGAAAATCTTTGATAACATTCATACAACTCACAAAGGCTTGAATGAAATATTGATTTTTTTTTTTTTGTAGACAGATCAATAATTCTTTGAAGGTTAGAAATATTTGATTCATCACTAAATGTAGTATGCATGTTCATAGATGAAAATAAGAGGAGTAAGTTCATTTTCCTAACTAGTGATTTCACAGGCTGTCAGTCATGTTCCATTTCCTTAACAGAATTATTGCAAAGATAGGATGCCATAATTTTTAGTCCAGGTTTTGAACCTTTAAATTTCTTTCCCATAATTTCCAGGTTTGATTCGGTGTGTTGTGGTCAGTCCAGATGGAAGCTGGATGGCTGTGGGATTCTCCACTGGAGTGATCTCCCTGCTAGATGTCAACAGCGGTGTCTTGCTTCACTATTGGAAAGCTCACGATGGTGAAATCCTGCAGGTAAGGCTAGAGTGTCTTCAGACTTACCTCTGTTTTCATCAAAGGGGAATCGGGTTATTTTGCCATAGTGTGCAAAATTCAGGTTGATGTTCATTGTGAAAAAAAGTGAACTTTAAAGAACTTCATATATTTTTGTCCCCATTTGCACTTCTGATCTTGATATTTGCTGCAAGCAGAGCATATATTAAAATAATAATTAGCCATTGCCTCATTGCTGAATACATTGTTTCAACAAATGTCCTGCGCTCAGGGCAAATGAGTCAGAGGTTGCGCAGGGTGAGTTCAAATCACAGCCGTTTTCGACAGTTTTTTACTATTTTCCGACTATGATACCAGAATATTTCTTTTTTTTATATTAAGAAAAGTTAAATTGTTGTTTTGTGTATCTTAGTTGAAAGTGATGAAAATCGACCAAAAACGGTTGTATATCTTCCTTGCCCAGCGCAACTTCTGACTCATTTGCCCTGGTCACAAGACAAATCTCTTTTGCCAGGATGAATGAGTCAGAAGTTGCAGGATTTTGAGCTGTGGCCATTTTTAATTACTTTCCAACTCAGATACCAAAAATATTTTTTTTTTTCACAAATGAAAATTTAACCTTTTTTAACCTTATTAATAAAAAATTGATACCTGAGTCGGAACATAATTAGTAATGGGCTTAGCTCGAAATCACCTGGCATGATTTCAGACTCACACCTGGGCACAAGATGTATTATATCTGTGATGATTGGAACAGATTATGTATTGTGGAAATTTTTTAATTACCTGACCAGCTTTACACATTTGAATCTTGATTCTGTACATCTTACCATACCATTATCAAATAAGGCGCTCTGATATCTTCCTTATTATCCAGTTTAACCCCTGTGTAAATTAAAAACCAAGGTGCTGATCTCTCATATAGTACTTGTCATTAAAATTTTATATGATGTCCAATGTCATGACTTAAAACAGTTATGTTCATTTGTATGCAGAGCTAGTCAAAAATGGACTGGATGAACGAACTCTCTGTTATTAAAAACATCAAGAATAGTGTAAATTTTCTGTGTGAGAGGTAATTATAGCAGATAAAATTCCTATAAAGTATAAAATCCTGAAGTAAACTATTTTTTTTTTTTTTACCTTGGTTGTATGGGCAGTAACCTACATGAATCCTACTATATATGAGTGGCAGTATATGAGCAAGGAAACACCTTTATGTTTGACAAGAAGTGATAAATCTGTTGAATCAGTCAGATATAGTTGTAAATGGATTGATATATCTCAATTTACCTCCATGAAATAACACTCATAATAGTGAGAAACATTTGGTACTGACATTAAATGGTAGAAATTTTGGTAAATCCAGGATTTTAAGAATGATGTGGGTTTGTTGTTTAGAATGTACAAACGTTTTTGTAGTCGAGTTTTCATATGAAACTGTGATGAAAATAAGAAGAAAAACAGGCAAAACAGAGTAGCAGTGAAACAAAATGGTGTAGACAAATGGTGTCAAAATCCCCACGCATTTGATTATATATCTTGCTAAAAGTTTTCAACATTTTTCCTTTCCAGTTGAAGGCCTACAACAAATCGAGGCTGCTGTCCTCGGCATTTGACCAGACAATAAAACTTTGGAATGTGGACAATGGTCAGGAAGTTTGTTCAACTAAATCTCAGTCAGACCCGGTGCACTGTTTGTCTCTGTATCGAGACCAGCTTCTCAGTGCTACCACAGGCAACAGGATTTCCGTCTATGCCTCAGTCACAGATAGTGTAAGTTCTGCAATCACTTAATTTTATTCTATGGGCTTCTTGCTATATTGATGTTGTCTCAGTGATTGAGAAGCCTAGTGTAATAGTGATAGTTTTTTTTTGTGTGTTAACACGTTTCTGTGTCTCTGAGAAATTGATATGTTTACATTTGCTGAACCACTCAGTAGCCAACAGACATCTCAAAGATGTCTACATTAAAAGTAGAGATTGTACAGATGTCATGATGAAGTTTGAATTTATGAAATTTATATTCTCCAACAGAAGAAATCTTAGCCCAGTGTTAATGTTTCTGAACTAGCTATCGAAACTTAAGTCTTTTGGCTTTAGTAGAATACATCAGACTTAATTCCATCATATGTTAGTTTTTTGGGGTTTTTTTAAAGTGCCATTAACAGTTTTTTAGATGTTAATTCCAATGAAGGAGAACAAATGTACAGGAACAGTTTGTAGTAATAGTCGAAAGTGACAGAGTTGGCACCAGTTCAAGAGATGCATTCCACACAGAAAGAAACAATGCATCAAACATTTAATATGAAGTGCATTTCCAGACAATTAGCCTGCATACTGTGGGATTAACTTCCGAGAATTTTTCTTTCAAGAAAGGCTGTTTCCTCCATCCCACAAGTCAAACTTCCAGCAGACAAGTCAAACTTCCAGCAGACAAGTCAAACTTCCAGCAGACAAGTCAAACTCCAGTAACCATCTGGAAGTGGAGTTTTTATTCACAAAGAGTTATTTAAATCATTAGTCTAGATGTACAATAAAACTTTAATGTCAGTATCTCATTCAGAGAAGATTTACAACCAGTAACAATGACATTTACATCATGTAGGTTAGTAGAACATGAAAAGTTGATGTGAAAAAGGTCAGAATTGCAACACACAGAAATGCCAGATAAATAAGTAAACAAAGTGTGCTGGTGGTAAATAAAATAGTAAACAAAATTTGAAAATCTGTGTACCTGTCCTGCTAAATATTTCTTTTTCTTCTCTTTATTTTTTTTCCTTCTAATATAATCTTTTGTTTCGCTGTAATTTTTAAAGTTCTCAAAACGAAGATGTTTTATCATGCAAGAAACTAAGCGTATATTAATATAATACTTGTTCCTATTGTCTATCTCCACAGACACCATTCACCAGCTCCAAGATGAGACAGGGTTCTTTCAAAGGCGTCCTGACTCACATGTCAGTTCTGCCCTTGAACAAAGCCCTTTTGCTGGGGGCTGATAATGGTATCATTCGACTGATGGCTTAGTGGAACAGTCTTTGCCAGAAGAAAATGTTTGTGTTCTGTCAGTCTCTGACACAGACAGTGGAATAGATTGAGGTGTCCTCAGATACCCAGGGAAATAAACAGTGATAAAGATAGAGAGCATATTATATAGTGATTAGACCAGTACAGTACAGGTTCTTGGTGCTTTACAATTTGCTGTTATCATAACAGATCGAACAGAGATACTAACACATGTTCTCAGCTTCTAGGGAAATTTACAAAGCGGCTGCCTGTTAGGTGCTCTAATCCTTGCCAGTCTACCAACAACATTCTCTGTCAATAGTTGGGGACCCATTTTAACATGGATCTAGTCAGCATAAATGTGTAGATTGTCTTTCCCAAGGACATAATATTGGAACCTGTCAAGATTCAAACCTGGAACATTTGATCCTGAGTGCAGCAGTCCAACCAGTAGCCATCATGTAATGCTGGACAAATTTAAACTATCTTCATTGAGCAGACTCAGATTACGAGATTGCTTGAAAGCTTGGATGAATCCTTGTGTTGAGTGGAAGAGACCCCATCCACGTCTATTAAATCTCTTAGATCCCAAATGAGGTGCTGGCCTATTCTCACATGACAGATTCACTCTTATTTTGATGAACATGTCTACATTTTCTTCCTCATTCTGACTCTACCTGCCATTCTTTAGTCAGATCAGTAGACCAGAGGGGTGCAACACTGATTGTCTGTTAAGCCATGGAGTTTTTGTTATGAACGTGGAAAGAAGTGTTACATTGGGATATTGTAAAATTGGTTGGATATTTGGTGAGGAAATGGCATAGGCCAAGATGTCCAGGCAAATGTAAGGTAGTCTTTTGTTGTTATTAAGAAACAAACTGCTATTGTCAGGTGTCCAATACCTAGCAGCATTGTTTTCTACATAGGGCAATATGTAAATCAGCAAAATTAATCACAGTTATTCTATATTATGGTGTCATATTTTGAAAGTAAAATACAGGAAATATATCTGAAGAGTATGATTCGTAATAGATGAAATATTTCGTATCAGTAGAGGTGAATTTTCAGACAGATTACCTGAATTGAAAAAAAGCTATATCGTCGTTTGTTTTCATTTTTCTGTTCAGTACCTTGACTTCAGATTTGTTGTCATGACTCTTGTTATGAGTTCACATTGCAATGGATGTTTTAATGATATTTTGCCAAGTCAGTGACAATAATTACTTGCAGACCCAGATTATGTCCAGATATTCGATACTTGCTGTAGTGTTCAAGTCACTGAACAAATAAATTACTATAATCAGTGTGACAGTGTTCAGGAATTTTTCATGTTTGTGTGATGTTTCTGAGAGTGCAAAAAACCTGCTCTATCTGCTGAGCCCAGCTTGTGCTAGCTGTGAGGTATACAGGCATAGATCTCTACTTTCATGCCTGTTGATTGTCAGTCATAATTGAATTGACTGTTCTCAAACTGAAATCATTGCAAGAAACTTCTATACATTGTGGACATTTTGATCTTTTGGTGGAATCACATAACAAAAATAGTCTGCTTTAATGATGTTAAGCTCATATCCTGAGTGTTCCTACTGGATAGAGCAATAATTCCACTGACTGTGAAATCTATGCAGGATATACTTTGTGACTTCATTGTCGATGATTGGGACTTTAATGTTCTGAATTACAGTTGTTAAAATCCTCTTAACTGTCTCAATTAAAGTTCAGTAGAATTACCCAGATCTTATATCTCCAATGCTGAAAGTTGTCAGACCATTTTGTACGGTGGTTTCCAGCGCTAATCATCTGCTTATAGTAGATGGTATAGCCTAAGAATAATTAGTAGACTGCTGTGTTCCTATATACACAGCCTCTCAGTTTTCTCTGATAGAATTGTGGAACATGGAAAGTTGATGTGAAGATGTATCTGTTCTTAGTTCTGTTTCATGCACAAGATGTGGTGTGTTGAATTAATGTTCAGACATGCTGAATGCCATTGTCAGACAGAAACAAATGTCTTGCGCCCAGAGCAAATGTGTTGGAAGTTGTGCCAAGCAATCATGAGTTACAACCATTTTTAACTATTTTCCAACAGGTGCGAAATTTTTCTTTTCAGTTTAAAAAAGTTTGACTTTTCATTTTGTAGAAAAAAAGATAAACAAAAAATTTTGGTATCTCAGTCAGAAAATGGTTAAAAACGGCTGTAACTCTTAATTGCCTGGCACGACTTCCAACTCGTTTGCCCTGGGTGCAAGAGAAATTTATTCCCATGCCAAAATAAACCAAAAGTGAACAAAGAAAGAATTACTTATTTTTTATTTGAAATTTTTTACTATGATATATATTCAGAGAACTGCTTGCTATAGAAATGGTTACATGATTCACCAGAATAGCATTTATCTTGCCATTAACTATAGTCAGTTTGCCATGGTGGTTAATAGCATTGACCCCTTGTTTTGCCATAGTATTCATAGACACATTTATTTGATAGAACTAACCATCATTTGACCACATCTACCCATTACTGAATATAAATCAAGATACTTCAAAGCTAGCAGAAGAAACAAAAAGTTGATTGCCTGTTATCTCAGCATTGTTGCAATCTGACAAGTGAACAGAGCTTGAAAAATACAGTTTCTTGAACATGTTCACTCTTTAAGTTCCCACAATGCCAAGATGACTGGGGCATCAACCTTTAACGATAAGAAAATCAGATTTAGGTAGGTAGAAACATTCTGTGACAATATGACTGATTTCTAATTGAGCTTTAGCAAATTTAGTCAATAATGATAACTCTCATGCACACTGTTGTTATAGATGACAAAATGTTGCAAATGACAGTGTAAAGCCAATGTTATTACATGTACTTTGTGAGGAACCTTAAAACTAATTGCAAAACAACAACTAGTCAAAATAAAACTTCAGTCACAAGATCATTATTCTTTTACACTGTACAGTATACGCCATCAGCAACATCATTTTAACATTGCCAACCTTATGAAAACTACGAACATTATAAATGACAAAAGAAAGCTGAAAACTCACTAAAAAACTCATAATTAAGTATTGCTATATTCACTTTCATGCTAAAATGCAATTGTTATCAGTCATTGCATGTTCATCCTCAAATGTATGTTATATATATATACAATAGCATGTCTTACATTAGCCAGAAGTATGATTTTCTTTCTGAGCGTGTCATTTATCATTATGTCGTATGAAAGGTAGGTAATTGATTTCTTGATGTCTGATTGTTTATGTGTCATATACACAATGTATATGAGTGTGCATTCTGTTTGCCATCTATATTGTGTCATACGAAGGTGATGTACTTATAAGTTTGCCATTAACATTATTAATTGTTAGTCAGAAGTGTGAATTTATTTGTTATCTGCAGTACGGCACATGAAAACTATGGGTGTGAATTCAGTTGTCATGAAGATTACGTCATATCAACCAATTGTATAAATTCATCTTCTACATTATGCCATACGTAACTCAGAAGCACCTCATAGTTTGTCATGGTACCAGACAAGGAATAGAGCGGGGTACTAAAATTTCACCAGTGCTATCTGTTAACATTATTTAGAAGAGTACTGGAATGGATTAAAAGGCTAGAATAATATTGTCTCATGTACCTGGAATGTGTTTGTGTACAGAAATGCCAATTTAACATGCTTTTTATGATGTAAGTAATGATTCTGGATAGCAGTATTGTGAACACAAGTTTGTGGTTTTCATGTAGAGTAAAAACTTTTGATGGTTGCATAGTTTGTTAGTTGTGTACAGTTTTGTTTGTATGCAAATTTTTCTCGGGATAGACCATGTGACTGAATCCCTGGGGAAGGGGGGGGGGGGGGACAGCGGGAGTACCATTATTGGTGTAACAGCTCTTCTCCAATTTCTGTTGTAAGTAAAGAATATGAAAACTATGTTTATGATTCTGATTGCCCATAGAGATACCTCATGTGAAATTTTCTGGCATTAATGTGGAATGTTGAATCTTTATATGCTTAGATGATTTGGTTCTACCGTGTGAGACGTCTATGGTCACTCAGAACCCAGAACAGTTGACGTATTATTTATAAATAATTAGAGAAAAGATGTTATGTTTTGTAGATGGGAGTTTCATTTGTGAACATGTGGAAGTTGAAGAAAAGAAAGTGGAATGGCATAAACATATTTTTAAAATGGCGCAATGGAACAAATGTGATGAGATTCTTTACTTTGATATTATTTTCCCCAAAACAATGATCATAATACGAAAATGAGAATGTGATAGCAGAATATGTTGTAGCATTGACTGCTTTGAGTCTGATTTGCTTTTGTGGTTTAGGAGAACAAGCTGAGCTGTGTGGCAAAGAAATGTTGACAGCCGTTGTCATATCCAATAATTTTACATGCATTAAGCTGAGCAAGCAATATCCTACAGTATTTACTGAACTCACATCAAGACATGCAGTCTTTTTATATGGTATGTAGATGTATGTATATGTAGTTCAGATCTCAAGTAGAATGATTTTCATTTAGATCTTGGAAGCAGTCCATAATATGTCAGACACAGACACAACAAAATGATATTTTTCCATCAGGTATGTTGGGACCTTTTATTTTTGTCCCTGAGTTGCTGTATATGTATTTAACGAAAAAAAGGTGAGTGGTATAGATACATACAGCTTTCAGAAAAAATGCAACTCTGCTAAAGATATCTTGTTTTCTCAGAAGCTACAAGACTCTCAAGACATTATCACGACAAGGTAATCACTAACTCTGACTGGCTTGCATTTACGAAATGATCTACAATTAGTATATAAGCTGGGTAAAAGTTAACGGAGCTGACGGACTTCAGATTTGTTTGCTGCTGACATACATGTACAATCATGAAAATCCAGAGCACTACTATAGGCAAGGCATTTCTATCAATGCCAAGACAACATTTGTCATGATTTTTTCCTCATTAAATTGTTTTATTTGTGAGTTGGTCTATTAGTCATACATTCTTTGCTTGTTTAGTTTGGGATATATACATACAGATATATAGTCATCAGTTTGGACCAGCACAGAAAGTTGAAAGATTCTTTCCCTCATCTCCAGAGCCATGTTGTAATCCATTTTTCTCGTGTGAACATTTTGATAAACATGTAAATGTGTACATTTTGTTCATGACATGTACATAACACAGTGTGCATTACATGTATATTCATGACATTTGCATGATATGCTGTGAATGTTGTTTGATCAAGAATGTTTTAAACAGTGTGAGTTGTCTAGTGCAATCATTCCATCAAGCTGCATTTAATTTTGTTCTTGTTATGGTTGTTCTTTTATTTTATTTCTATGTTTTACTCTTATTTTTGTTTACCATGTTGTTTACCTGTGTTTGAATATGACACTGATTGGTTGTAAATTTTATGTTTTTTTTCTTTGATTTTGTTCAGCGCAATCTCTCCCACCTTCTTTGTTCATCATTCCAGCTTGGCGCCCAACCAGTCAACTTGGCCTGTATAAAGTATAGGCTGACCTCGCTCTGTTGTTTATTGGCCACACATCATGGAGAAAGGAGGTTTTTGTTGGGATGGGTGAAAAAACAAGCTTTGCAATTGATTAATCTGAACTTTTCTGCTAGCGAGAGCCAAATTTTTATTTTCCAGATGGCTGACTCATAAATTCTCATGGGATCTTCAATAAAGAATGCCCAGTTTTGTTGCCAGGTTATTTTATTATACATTTGGCATTTTATAACTTTTTATTTGTATTTAAATCTAGCACACATATGACTCCTATTGTGGAAAGCTAAAAAGGCAACACAGCACTTTTTGCTATATATGCAAGATGTATGTTGTAGTTTCTCTGCTTGACATAGAATTGTAGCAGTCTGTAAAAAAAACAATGTAGAAGTTCATGTAGTGAGAAACAATTTAATATTGTCTTGTTCATTTATGAAGAGAGCAAAATTATAAGTACACTATAAGAGAACCCATAGCCTCCATGGGAGATTTTCTAAATACATGTATAGCCCTGCGACTTAAAGTGAATGGTAAGTGTCCACCTCTTTGTTGATATTTTGGTTGATTAAACTGAATGTTACTCAAACAAAACTTGTTTTGAACGCATCATACTGTCGAACATACAATTCAGATCTATCACCATTGCAATTTTATTATTCAATTATTATCGCATTTTTGGAGTAACGTCAAAAATAATAAGCTTTTTTCGGGTTTATCTGCATAGAAACTTCATATGTTAACAATGTTGTGTGCCAAATTTCATATGCATCCATCCAGCAGTTTTCAGGTCTAGAAGCCTATTGTGGGTTTTGTTGCAGATTTGAAGTATAGATACGAAACAAAGAACATTGTTCTATCTGTACAAATGATCTCTCTATGGAGTTGTTGTAGTTCACCTCAGTTTAATGCAAAGCCATAAGTTTGTGTCTCAAACACTGCTCCAAGGCAAAAAGTCACTTGGTGATATGTGCAGCCATGCATGACGGACATATAATACAATTTTTTTTTATTGTTGTGTATATTTCTGAATCAGTAGTTCAGTGTCCTGACTTCGTTGTTGTCGTTTTGCCAATAGCACAGCATCCTACAATGGCAGATCTTCAGTATTTTTCATTGTGAAATAAACTTTTAATTCACAAAAAGTGTTATGAAGTGGAGATACATGTACTCTTACCACTTTTGTATATTTTTGTTTGTCAGTCCATAAATTGTCTCTACTCAACAGTTCAGCCATTGTGCTGTTATCTGTATCTGCCATGAGAGACTACTGAAACAGCGAGACCTTTAGTCATTGCCATCCAGGTTTTCCAAAACTTCAAACTACTAGATTTGATTTGGGTTTTATTTAAACCACTCATCAGTATGATCACAACCACTCTATGGCCGAGATAACCACCAAACAGAAGGTTGAAAGGCTCACGAAAACATACATCACAACCATATTGCACCCGCGTGTTAGGAGGCAGAAATAGCCTTTACTCTCTTGTTTTATATGTTAGTTAGAGTAAATAAATATTCCCTACATAATATTTTTGCCATTATAAAATTTTCTTTTTGTGTCAGTCACTATTAAGAGATTACTGAAATAACAGCTTCTTAGTGTGCTGTAGAGCAGTTTTTCAAAAACTTCAGAGATCATGCCTCAGGTGTGCAGAGGGAAAAGGTTAGCTACAAGGATACGAGTCTGTCCTACCATAACAAAACATTATAACAGAGTCAGTGGACCACTGCAGTAATGCTTATTGTTGCATATCCAGAAGTCTTTTCAGAGAATATTCGCAGTCAATTAGAAGATAGTTTATTGCAAAGGCCATATTCATGCATGTATTAACACCCATTCTTACTCCAATACAATGCGGGGACATCAGAGCCATTAGCTCCGTGTTTGCCTCTGTGAATTTTTAGCCTTTTGGTTTGTGCTCTCTTTGTGGATGTATTTTTTAAAAAAATTATTTATTTAAATGAGACAGCAAATGTCATGCCATTTTTATTTTTATTTTTTATTATTTTATCTGATCGGAAAAATATTTTTTCTTATTTGATTTAACCATCTGTTGCTTTAGCTCTATATTTCAAATTCCAAGATTAGTTATAGACATATTTTTACAAACCCATCAGAGCAAGCATGTTTCAATTTTAAGACTGCTAATTTGTTATTTTTTCTTTTTTTCATTTTTGGTATATGATTACCCCGAGACATGGAGAATACAAAGAAGACATTAAGAACAGGATGAAGAGGGTATAAATTATTGCACATTACAGTTCGACATCATAAGAAGACTGAAGCAGTTGGGCACTGAAAGACTATGATATTAATTCTTTTGCTTGTATTTATATATGATATAAAAATATTTGGTAACTGATTCGTCCACATATTTGCAGCGATTCTATGAAATTAGCACATCTCAGCATCACCAAAAGCTTTAGAAGAAGTATGGATAGTTAGACAGCCTACATAAAGAAATATAGAGGCCTGTCTTATCACCATTTTAAGCTTTTGAAGAAGTATGGACAGTTAGACAGACAGACAAAAGAATGACAATTACATTGATTGACTCATTAATTGATTGATTTATAATTTGGTTGATTTGTCCGGTTGAAGTTTTAAATTTATTTGTTTAGAGGGGATCAAAACTAGCCGGGACAAGGAGTGGAGAGGAGACTGAAGTGACGGAGAGAAGGAATGAAAAAAGGAAAAGCTGTATGAGGAAAAGCATAATAATTAAAAAAAAAAAAAAGCATGCCAAAGTTTGATAAGAAGACACCAGAGAGTGAGAGAGAGGGGAACAAATGAGAGTGAGGGGAACAAAAAAAAAAGGGGGGGGGGGAGGTGATAGAAAGAAAGAGATAATAGATAAAGGGGAGACATAGATGAAAGAGAGAAATACAAAACTATAATAAGGGTCACATAGCTACTTATTCATATGAAATGCAATGATCTTTTTTGAATCTATCAAATGCTTTCAAATCCATTCAACAAAGGTGCATTTACTTAGAAATACATGTAACGTTTGTTTTTTCTGTTACAACATATTGACCTAAAAGTTCAAAGTGTTGTCCAGTGTTTGCCCAGATCAGTAGGCACTCTGAGCAGGCTATCCTTGTCAAAATACTTAGCTATCGTCTCATTATGGTCTACAGTTCCTGGCTTTCGTCGAGTCTTAACACAGTAGCGACCTCTCCCTTATTTATAACGACCTGCAAATTAGATCGGCTCGTTGTTCTTCTCATAAACATTTTAACGAAGGCCCCGGAGTTTTAACTGAGTTTTTGTGGCAGGTATTACTGGTGTGGTTTTGTATCTGGTCAGAGGGGATGGGGATGGAGTAAGAAGCGGAAGGGGCTACTGAACTATGCGGGAGGGAGGGCGGGAGGGGGGGGGGCATACGCTGTCTCAGTTACAGAGGTCCGCCATTCAGGATGTGATTTTTACTTCTGAAGCCATTGTAGCTGGGAATCTGATAATGTACGAGGGCTCTCCCACGGAAAACCAGAAAATGGCTGTAATTTGGAAACTATTCTATATTTTCACATTCTGTAAACGCACATTTGTACAACAACCATTTCGGA
>JBCAUA010175689.1:0-15163 GCA_038406235.1 Peronia verruculata | reverse complement strand
CTCCTCCCCCCCCCCCCCCCCAACATAACCAACTCAACTGCAAGTATTGTTATATCAAAATGAATGGCTTCTTGGTGTTGATCCATCAGCTTGTAAAGAGCTATGAGATTGAGATGTATAATGTATTCTCAGTGATTGGTTAGTTGGGTGTGCAAATTGGTGGAATAGTTGATTATGATTGGGTGGATTGGTCAGGTAGGCATTCTGTTCATTTCAGCTCACTTCAAGTGGCTGCATTATAGTTATGCTAGTCAAGTGTGTATTTCTACAGCCAATGGTCTCATGCCTGATGTCCAGTGTTATAAATGTATTGGATTATTTCTGTTCCAGATGGAAACACATCCAACAATGCAGCAGATGAAGCACAAGAAAATGCATCCAACAACGCAGCATGTGATCCACCAAAATCCCCTGCAACAGGTGCCGCAGCAAGTCCAGAGGAGAGCGACTTGCCAGATATTCCATCACATGTTCAGTATTTGCTCATCGGGGCTGGCACTGCAACCTTTGGGGCCTTCCGTGCCATCAAATCCAAAGATGCCAAAGCCAAGGTAATAAAGCGCATGACTCATTTTGTTTTTTGTCTTTGTCTTAGCACTTAATTTGGTCTGAACTCAGCAAGCTTCCTGCACCAGTCTTGTCTATGTCAGGTTGGTTTGTTAAGGCCTGCATCTCCACTAGCAAGTCAGTTTGTGCTAGATTCATAACTGTGCGTGAACAATCTTCGGTGAAAATATTTCTCCTTTGAGTGAGGGTGTCTTTTTTAATGTCTGAAAATGAAGGTTAGTTTATATTACAAAAGGTCATCCCAGATTTTGGTTTTGTTTTTGAATGAATGTTTGCAAATAATTTCCAGCTCTGTTTTCAAATGCAAGGGCTCAGTTTTTTGTTGATTGCTTTCAAGCTGTGTGTTATTGAAGAGGCTGAGCATAAACTGTCTCAGAATTCTTATTTTGGCTTTCGTTTTCAATACTTATATAATATCAATGTCTTTGTTTAACTGGCATACAAATCAATGTAGGATTATTTATCATGCTTTGCAGATTCTGATCATTGGAGAAGAAGATACTGTGCCGTATATGCGACCACCTTTGTCTAAGGAGTTGTGGTTTAATGAAGACAGGGAGGAGGTGGAAAACCTCATATTCCGACAATGGAATGGAAAAAAGAGAGGGTTAGTTTATTTACAGCTGTCTATCCCACAGTATAATTTTGCATTTCTTAACGTATCTTTAAGGAATTCCTACTACATGTGATTTTGATGACATTGCGCATTGCTATAGATAGTTACCTATAGCATCTTTACACTAGATAAAAAAAATATGGCATAGTTGAGCATTAAATGTATGAAAGAGGAAAGTAAAATTTGCTGATTTTGAGGATGTCAACTTAGAGGCTCCCGTGTCTTGATCTCCATTAAACAACCATTGATGACTAGTAAAGAGACATTATTCCACTTTTATGCCAAAAAAAAAAAGTTCAGATATTTCAGCTCAGGTCAGGTTTTGTAAGAAATGGATAGGTGAACCCCGGTATATATATGTATCATTTGTAATTATTCATCATCAATGATCAATGCACACCATCTATAATTAGCTCGTCAGACCTACACATTAGCGTTAGGGTGGACCGTCACCCTGCTCATCGGACCTACATGTTAGCATTAGGGTGGACTTGCGCTGGTCGAGGGTCCGAGCAGGTTGAGCCAGAGGGGTTCTAGGTCTCTACGACAACCAAGAAGGTAAAGAAATCTTCCCTACGAATGAACAGTGCGTCACACGGGGTCCTTCTATCATCTACCGGTTTTGTAAGCCTTTTGGATATGATAATCTCAGCTATAGCAGATCTTTCATTACTGTCTGTTTCGAAATCATGTTTGATGGATCCCCATTTCTCTTTCCAGCCATTTCCCATAAAGCATTCTTGCTCAGCTGTTATGGTCTCTGGCAATTATTCAAGTGATCTTTAAGAGATCAGTTTATAATGGGACCATTCAATCAAACTTTTATTCAAGAATCAAATTTTTTCTCTACAAATTTATTTTTGTGTAAGATATTTTGACAGTGGTTGACTGAAAACTTTGACCATGGAGCAACAGCAGCTTGACTTGGAAGTTGGAGGGCATTTCAAATAGTAATTGACTTCTTTGTTGCACTTTTTTCCCCCAGGATTTTCTATGAACCACAAGAGTTCTTTGCAGATCCCAAGAAACTGAACACATTACCAAATGGTGGCATTGCTTTGCTGAAAGGTAAAAAGGTAAGACTCTCCCATTCACACCAGTTTGTCTTCATACATGGCTTCCTTCTACGTCACTACATCAGTGGAAGCTTAACCACATAATGGTTTCAAAACAATATAAAAAAAAATGTCAGATATTCACATTGCGCTTTTCAGCCTCTAGCGGGAAGCTATCTCAAATGTCAGGTCTTTTAAAAATGTATAGAGAATTACTTCACATTTTGCTTGCCCTGTTAATTGCTAATTTTAAATTTTAGCTGCACATAAGTGATTGATATTGTATACATTATTCACAGTGTAATGTGCTCCACAATCAAAGAAGCCAAGTACCTTGTATCACAGGATAACTCACAATAGCAAATAGGAGAAGCAATCATTTTGACGATGTATCACTAGGAATGTCATTTATGGTGGAAGTTGCTTTAGCAGCCAGAGAATCATATATCCATATCACTCTGTTTATTCGTATTTCTTGGTTTGTCTTGTCTCATCAGGTGGTAAAGTTGGATGCTGGGAAGAAGACAGTTTGGCTGGCGAGCGGTGAAACAATCACGTACGAAAAGTGCCTCATAGCAACAGGTATTGTTTACATGTAACATTAAGATCTTGTCGTGTGAATCTTATGGATAGGCCTAAAGTCATAAGTCAATCACATCGGTGGTGAGAGCAGAAACACACCAGATTGGAGTCAAATGGTCAATCTTTGAAGATGAAATGGAGGTCCCTGTGATGAGAATGGAAACTTGCCAGATGCAGGCCACATGGTGAATCTTGAAGATGAAGTAGGTAATCACTGGGGTTTCCATTCCATCTTCAGAGATTTACTACTTGACCTGATTCTGGCATGTTTCTGCTCCAGGGATGTCAAAAGTTTGCCTTTAGTTGGAAATTTGACTTTTGATCGTTGCTGACTTTCTTATTTTTAACTGGTTAACCGGCCAATTGCGTTTTCTATTTTTACTTTCTAAATTGTTTTTGACAGTGCAACAAGTCTCATATGATGAGCATGGAAATGGAAGTTCAGTGCTCATTTGCGAGGCATGTTGAAGACAAATTGTTTGGTGGCTTTGTATATTGTTATTGAAAATTAATTTGGTAGCTCAAATATCACAGAATTCATATAACATGTTGTTTATTGAAAGTTAACATTAGAAGCCCCCAACAATAACAAAGTATGGTCATGTTTAACTTTTCCATGAAAAAAAAGTTTGTGACACTACTAGGTGGGGCTCAGTGATCATGACTAGAAAATCTTTGTATTCACATGAAGAGATGAAGAAGAGGACAGTGGCAATCATGTTTAGAAATAAATCATGCGGTTTATATCAGAATGTCAGTATTGTGGAGACAACATTTTATTTCAGTGGTGGTATCTATTTATAAATATTTACAGACTCTTTTCTCTTTGGCTGTTTGCCTGCAACAGTAAAGGTGGTTAGACTAGATAACCAAAGCAAAGTCCTTCTTTTACTTTCAACCAAAGCCATCATACCCGAGGAGTATTCACATTTTGAAAAATACTAATAGCAATAATAATTATTAAAAACAATAATGAATGTGAGAAACTGAAACAGGCTTTCTCTCTTTACTCCCAAATCTGATTTGAGTTTTCATCACTTTCCTCAGGTGGCCAACCCAGAAATCTTCCAGTCTTAGCAAATTCCTGTGAAGAGGTCAGAGACAGAACACTGCTGTTCAGAAATGTGAGTGCTGAGATATGCCTGACAATGCACCATTGGTTGATGGCAACAGAATTGACCACATATCCTTGTGTGATTGTCCCCAAGATGTGGAGAGAAATCTTTGGTTTAGCAGAATTTCAACCAGAATTTCAACTTTTCCTTAAATTGACAAATAGGGAATAAAATAGTTTTTTTTTTTTTTTTTTTAAATAAAGGATTGAGGCAGGAAGTTGCTTTTTAACATTGTGGGAGGTTACATTTGAATAGCTGTTAAACAATTAAATCGATGAAATGGGTGTTTTTTTTTGTTTTTTTTCCAACAAAGACATCAGCTCTTTTGTCACACAAGAGCAGTGTATAGATGTACTTACTCCTTGGTAGCCAATAAAAGGAATAGAAGATACAAAACCAGTGAACAACAAGAAGGACTGACTAAGTTCCAGAAGCTTCTCACAAAAGAGTACTAGCATCATTCCCGTACACTTTTACACCATAAAAAGAATGACATAAGAAACTTCTGTGGTCCAATTACTTAATGAAAGTGTCTTATTCTCACTTGTAATGCGAACCAAACTGTATCCACCCTGAATCAGACATTTTCTTTGAGTGGTTGGTGATGTTTTACAGCATTAGCTGATTATGAAATGTTGTTCTGTTTCATGCAGATTGAGGATTTCAAGCTGCTGGATGAAATTTCCCAAAGAGCAGAATCAATAGCCATAATTGGTGGTGGTTTCCTGGGCAGCGAGTTAGCCTGTGCACTGGGAAAGAGAAGTAAGAATGGAATGTTATTGCTGGCTGATGCCCTTTCACTATGCTTTGTACTCCACATCTGTACACAAATTAGCTTTGGAGAGTCTGTCAGATACCGTACCCATAAGGCTCTGGTTCCCAACCTTTTTGCATTCAGGACCCCTTATCCAAAGGCTTGAAATCCAAGTGACCCCTCACTACCAGCAGCTGTATTTATGTTTTATTTTCTGTAATGGAGAGGGATAGAAATTTCTAATAAGAAATTTGTTCAAGAGTCCTGTAGTTTTTTTGTTAGCAAACTTAATTAGAAGATATGTTAAGAGCATAAAAAATGAAACTGGCCATTTGAAATTTTTGTCCCGAGCCATTTCTAGTAAGGCTTTGCCACCCTTCTGCCAAAGGTTGGAAGATAAGAAGTGTCACCCAACAGGATGAAGTGAAGCAGACATCATATTTTTTATCTGTAGAATTTGTGGAAAAAGAAATAAATGTGCTTATTTTGTGAAGACATTATGTAGCTACAACTCCTCTGTGCCAAAATTATATGATCAAGATTAACAGATATTTCTTCATCATCAGTTAAATTCAAATTTCTGATTGGGGATCTACTTTGAATCTGACTCAATTCACCTGACAGACAAAGTACAATTGAAATTTTCTTACAATCTTGAAATTTTGCAGCTGTGATCTTTGGTCAAGTGGGATAAAGTAGGACTTCCCTGTCTTAAGTCATCCACTTTTTGTCAAACACTATTTTGCTCAGATTTGGGTGAAACATTTATATAATTATTTAATAGAATGAGTCTTGTTGTTGTCATAGTATTTCCATGAATACTAAAAAGAAAAAGCAAGAACTAATTTTTAGTTAAGTTGACTTTAATATCTACAGGTCTATTATTGATTTCATAATATATTTTGCCCTTACTCAAGAACAAAAACAAATTTATTTGCTAACTTCAGGAGTTTTTTTTATTCCTTTTCTCTTCAGGCAAGACCCATGGTCTGAAAGTTTATCAGTTGTTCCCTGAGAAAGGTGAGTGAATAGTTTGTCCAGATTTGACTTTGTAATTTGTACCTGGTGCTGGATTTTTGTTGTTAGTGTTTTTGTTTTGTTCATTTTGTGTCTTGTAGATGCATTCTGTCCTAAACATCAGTGACAAAACTGGTGCAGCAAACACATTTTTTGAGAGCAGAATCTTTTGATTTAAGCTTGATATTGAAGTTCGACTCTTTCTTTGTTATTTTTCTAGGAAACATGGGGCGTGTGTTACCAGAATATCTCAGTAAATGGACCACAAGAAAAGTAGAATCAGGTGAGCTGTATGTTAGACAATGAAGTTGTTTATAGATGAAATGCTAGGAGCATGGTAGATTTTAGGCACTGCATGGACAGGAGAACTTGCTTTTCACCTCTGATTAGTACATGATATGAGTAGACCTCTAGACTTTTTAAGCTTAGCTCATTCAGCATTGATTGAATAGTATATACTTTATCTGATATTACATCTGAAATGAAGGGAAATTATGACAGTGGCTTTGCTGTTAGGCTGTTACACTTTGAAATGGAAATTTGTGAATTCAAATCCAAACGCTACAGGCCAAGGCATTTGTCTTAGGAAGGAACAGGCCGACAGCTTACATATATTTCCCAGTCCAATCCAGGTTAAAATGGATACACAATTATGGACAGAATGCTGATGTTGGATTTATAGGGATCTGAGCATGCCTTGTATGCTTGAGAGCATCAGGGAATGTCCTATGTGGATCTTTTAGCACATAATAAGATATTGAAGTATGTACAATTTCCCCACTGTCCACAGAGGGTGTGACGGTCTTACCCTCGCAGACTGTCAATAGTGCTGGCTTCAAAAATGGGAAAGTTGTGCTGGGTACGAAAGAAGGAGAATGTGTAAGTAGCTAAACTGGTGTTTTACTTCTTGAAAAATTGTGATGGATACATGCTCAAATTAGATTACACTCTTACACATTTTTATGCAGACACCCAAAATAACATCATTTCAGTAAACTGTCACAGTCGTTTTGCAGCCACCTAATTCATTTTTCTAGGGGGGGGGGGGAATAAGGTTTTGGGACTAAAATATCATAAATGGGTTTTTTCTGTTTTTACACACTTTGAACTCTTCTCATACCAGAAAAAAAAATTGATAGGGCCAGAAACATATGCTTTATGACCCAAAACGGCACCTCTAAATGACTGTATGGAGAGATTATGAAAATTCAATTGCGATTTTCTCAATACGTATGATTTCTTCACTTTTTCCCCTAACGTTTTTTTTTATTTCTTAACTGATTGCCTTCAGATTTGGAATATACATCCTCCATAGCATATGCTTTAATAAAATGCATTGCTATTTCTGAATTTCATTTCTGTTTTGAAGGAAAATTGGATATTTGGTGGAAAATTGCAAAAAAATTTACATCCATCAATATACTTATTTCAAAAATTTATAAAAAATATTTTATGATCTATGAACAAAAAACAAATGCATTTCGTCTTTGACATAGGGTTATGTTGTTCATGTGCAAAATTTCACACTATTCCATTCTGTACTCTAGGCTTTTGAAAATAGAACTAATTTTTCATAACACAAAATCCAACGTGGCAGCATTGTCAGGGCAACCTTATGCAAAACAAACAGTTTTTCCACACTTCCTCTAAATTGGACATGCCGAATCCGAATTTGAAGCGTAAAAAACCCTAGTTCAAGCATTCGAAAAATCAATCTGTTTTTTAAATTTTGATGCTACCCATATTCACTATTACTCAAATAACCTTATTTAACAGTCATCATTTTGTTTCGTTTCATTGGTACTTCATTTCATCCACCACATGAACTCACAGATATGAAAATAGACATATATTGTAAGTTTTCACTGTGCAAAACAGTTTCTGTCCCTTTTACCCAAACAGTAAAAATTGATTGGGCGCCTTATGAAATGAAATTGGCAGTTGAAAACTCAGGAAAGTTGAATAACAGATCAACATATTTGTGAACTGGTAATTTTTTATTCTCTCCATAATCTACATGGAATCTTCAGATCTGTGTTGACTGTGTGGTGACGGCTGTCGGCTTGGAGCCCAATACTGAGCTGGCTCGGGCCTCAAATTTGGAAACTGACCCAGTGAATGGAGGATTCTTGGTGAATGCAGAACTGGAAGCCAGGCGAGACCTGTGGGTGGTAAGTTCTTATATGTCTGACCAATTGTTATCACAACCATCATCACCTTTTACCTTGTTGACGGGCTGGGCAAGCATTAAAAAAAAATAAAAAAATTAGATATTCAATCACTCAAGTTAATTTTTTAACTTATTAATTCACCAGATCTGTTGCCTCTTTGTTTTAATGTGTCTATGTGCTTGTAGATACATGTATCAATTAGTGGTGTATGTCTTCATACTCAAGATATTGATATAAAATTGTCATCATCTTCATAATCCAGTTTTTGCTTCACAGCTTTCGATCACCTCTCTCCTCACGTCCTAGTCCTTTGTTGCTTTCAGTAACTTTGGTTGTGCTCACTGCTTTGAACGGTGATGTAGTTTTGTGCAAATTCTTCTCCCACTCTCTTCCTCGACTCTTTCTATCCTCCAGCATCTGCATGGTGACAGGGTACTTCAGTTATTCTTTATTATACATAGCCGATGAAGACCAACCTGCGAATAGTGTGCTTTGTGCCTGACTTATTCAGATCTTGTCCTTTTTATTAGAAATTTATTAATTTCTCATTTCAATCTGTCTTAATCATCTTCAAGAATGAAAAAAACATTGATGTAGAGATGATTGTTCTTCCTAATGAGAAAATGCTTTTATGTTATAAGTGGCCATTCTGCCAATGTCAGGGAGTTATTTTTAAAGTATTGTGAACAGTATTGTCCCAGATTAGTAAAATACATTGGACCTGCTGATATTATTATTATCTAATTTGTAATGCCAAAATCATGTTAGTGTTTGTAACTCTTAAATCACCATCTTTTCAATATGTCATGTCATTATGTTGTATTCAGATTTCAGATCCCATCAACTTGTAACTTTGATGTTTTGTAGGCTGGAGATGCTGCATGCTTTTACGATGTGAAATTGGGCCGTCGCCGTGTCGAGCATCACGATCATGCAGTTGTTAGTGGTCGACTTGCTGGAGAAAATATGACTGGGGCTGCCAAACCGTACTGGCATCAGAGCATGTTCTGGTAAGTTTGAGCTTCTTCTTTTTTTCCCATTATGCCGGCAAGGCAGAGAAATAGGACTGGCACTTCCATACCATCATTCATGTGTAACAATCTACTTTCCAATAGAACAGACAACAGATAGGAGTGACTCCCATTAACCTTCCTTAGCTCTCCGGTGATGGAAGAGGGTTGAAGTTACTTCACCAAACTTGACTTCTGATTTCTAAAAATGATTTAGTTTGTCATGACACCTTGCCTATCACCATACCTTATCTTTATTGGCCATTGTTTTTGGACGTATGAAACTGAGAAAACAAAAAAAGTGGGCTAAAACAATAGGAATTTCCCATGTTGATAGGAAGAAATACCGCACTCCACCTTGTTTTTGCAAAGAACATGACATTTGTCTTTGAAGGGTACAGTGATCATGGATCATACGCATATTTAATTATCTAAGGTTGGGGCATTGAAATTATATGGAAATTATCATTACTGAGTAAATGCCAGTATGCACGTGAATCCCTTTCTGCAGTCAAAATAGATTTCTTGTGTACTAATATGACCAAATCTATTTTGGCCCACACAAAAGAGACTATAGCAACACCCTCATTACCGTAATATTGGCCAAAAGAGACTATAGTAACACCCTCATTACCGTAATATTGGCAGCCCTTAATTTTACACTACTGGATATATTTAGAAGGAGGGAGGGGAATCAAAGCGATTGCTTGTGGTCAAAACTCTCTGAAGTTCCATAGCAACCTCCATGAATGAGGATCAAGAACCAGAACAGGTGGAACATCAGCTCTGAGGATGGAAAACTTTAATTTGTTGCCTAATTATTTAAATTGTTCATTTGTTAACTTTTTGTGCTTTGGCAAAAAGAAGTTGTGGCTTTCCAATGGCCTGAATTATCCAAACTCCACTGTGCATTTAATGGGCATTTGTTGCATGAGGGTTACAGTACAGAAATTATTCCTGCCATCAGCGATATGCTTGTCAGTCTGAGGCAGTGTTCCTTGGGTCGGCCTTGGTCCTATGCTGTGAGTGATAATTTTTGTCTGCCTAAAATGTGAATGTGTCTTACAAGTTAGATGTATTATATTCCATCTCATCCACTATGAATGGAATACCTTTTGGGGGCAATGCACACAGAATGAGGTGTCAGATATTAACTTTTCATGTACAATCTTGATTATTTTCACCAGCTGGAATTAAGCTGAAAAACACTAGGTTGAAGGATGCCAATATGCCAAAAACATATTTATGCCAAATAAACCCAATCTATATTTCCTCGTCTTTAGGTCAGATTTGGGTCCAGATGTGGGATATGAAGCTATTGGCATCGTGGACTCATCCCTAAGAACTGTGGCCGTCTTTGCGAAAGCCACAGAGGCTGACAGTCCTAAGGCAGCAGTCGAAGCTTCAGGAGAAAGTCTCAGATCAGAAATAAAACAGGTAAGTCACATGATATTTCTCATGCGAGAAGTCTGGAATTGTCCGAACAATCTTTAGCCCTGACCTGTAGATATTTGTAGGGCTATTTTGATTTTTTCAACACCACTTAAGGAATTTTGAGATAACTAAGAGTTTTTGATTTCATCCCCCATGTTGTGGTATTGATGAAACCAGACTTGGGATGCACTTTTTTGTGTATTTCAGTGGCTTTTTCACTGAGACAATGGCGTTATGGTCAGCACAAGGATAGCCTTGTACAAATGGTACAGTGCACACAATTTAGACAAAAAAAAAAAAAAGGACAATTTTCTTCTTAAGTGCAACACTGCCAACCCATCCATTAAACAAAGTATAACGTCTTAGCTAAAAGTAAGATAGTATAGAAGTGCACAAATAGAAGTATTACAATGAACTAATGAGCACTGTGAAAAGTTAGCATCCAAGGCCTACGGTCAAACTATAGGCCTGTAATAAGTTTTGATTAATTGAATGATTAGCCCTCAGCAGTTTTGCCTAAATATTATGAATATTTGAACAGTAATGAAAAAGAAGTCTTTCATTTTTTTTTCTAGGATAGAGTAGTACTGCTGGACAGAATCATATGAGGTGCAACACAATGAAATCAGGCTCTTGTCAAATTTTGAGCATATGGAGTTATTGATGTCAGTGTGAAGATAATTCATTTCTGTTTGTGTGTGTATGAAGAAAATTTTGTTTTACATTAAGTGGAAGTGAAGATATTGGCAATTAAAGATGTTGGGGGTGACCAATTGTTGCAGCTGAATTTAGTGATAAATTGGCCAATCACTCTTGTTAGACCTTATTATTCCCTATTAGGCCATGCCACTGAATTACAATTTTTTGGAATTTACTCAATCTGTTTTCGCAAATTTAACTTTCAAATGTTTTTTTTTTTTTCTTACATTAATATAGAAGGGTTCTGTGAAAAAAAAAAAAAAATTGCTCTAATAATTCACTCTCAATAAACAGGTGATTTTTCTGGTCAACCCGTGATTAGCGCTAGATTTCATCGTGTTGTGTCTTATATAATCGATCCTGAAGATGAAATCTTTAATACTGAACACGATCGTCTTTCTTTGTTTTGCTTAGGAGTGACTGACTTCTCTTTGTACCAAAAGTCTGTTTCTTCCTCAGAACAGCATACAATTCAAACTGGTACATAAATCGAAAAACCGTTCAGATGCATTTTATCAGCCATAAGGTTGGCAGCTCTAAGAGTGATGTATACATTTTTACCCTTCATTTTCCTGAATGTTTTGCTCTGGTAAGTTCATAAACTTCACCATGCATGCAGCACTGCACTTGTCACATGTATAACGTTCCTTTAAATGTTTATTTTGATATGTTTGTCAGACCAAGTCACCAAGTCCGCCAAGCTCCGGGCGTGCATCTCCTCTGGACTGTGAGGATTATGGGAAGGGTATCATCTTTTACTTGAATGACAAGAACACTGTGGTAGGCATTGTGCTGTGGAACATTTTCAACAGAATGTCTATTGCCAGACAGGTAAGTACTTTATGTTGATGGTCAGAGAGGATCCAGTGTTGTTATGTGTCAGCATGAATGGCTTCTCTCAAGGGCCTGTATATGAATAGCTGTGCTCAAGGGCAGTAATACATGTACTAGCAATAGTTAAACACTTAACAATCAACTTGTGTCAAATGCTGTGAAAACGTAATGTTTTAGACGGACAAATTTTATAGATATCACCATGACATGACATCTTTGCTATGATGTCATATGTTGTATGTCTCGTAGACTAAATGGAATTTTCTCTTGAGGACAAATTTTATCTGATATTTCGTGCATTACAGGTTTTGCGAGATGGTGCCAGGAACGAAGATCTTTATGAGGTGGCCAAATTATTTGACATTTATGACACAGCAGCAGAAGCAGAGGAGGAGCAGACAGCGGAAAGTTCCAGTTAATTTAATCATATCAGGAAGAAAATTATATATATTGTATAGCTGCAACATGAATGTTTTTCCATGGATGTGAAAAGAGAGTGGTTTTTACCAATTTTTCTTTTTTAATAATGGTTTCTCATGGAAGACATTAATGTGAGAAAAAGAAAACAAAACTACTTTATTTCCATTTGCCTCAGAACCCTCAGTATAAAGAAACATTTAAGTAGCAGTCATCTAATCTACCTATACTGCATCACCATGCTCCGCACAAAGGGTAGTGGTTTTATTTTGGAATTACTAATGTTCGTCCTCCACCTTGTAAGCTCAGTACATTTCTCATTCTGCATCAGTTTAATCTTTGATTCTGTGATTCAGACTCATTTGAATTGCCTGTCGATCAAAGTGCCTATGATGTAATTTATTGAGCTGATTTGGAAAAAATAAACTCGCATTTATCTCCGACACGACAGTTGTGCGAAATGTGACATATCATCATTCATTATGTTTATATTTTGTTTCCCGAGACAGCCAAGATATGATTCATTTCAAGCCAGCAATTGTTCCTTCGTCCTGGAGTGCTAGCACCCTACATGATTGTTCCATTGGCCGTCTTGTGTTATAAAAAGATTGACCTTTTTCATACAAAGAAAGCCATGCATTTTCATTGCCAGTGAGTTACATTGCTTAGGCCTTTCAGTGTCTTGCTGGTAATTATCTTGCTACTAATGAGAGGCTGTTTAGTCACAGAATAACTTCTGGAATATGCTGATCCAGTGTTTGATAAAGTACCGGTATTTCAAAATTTCTGTATCTCAAAATTTTCATCGTCATGATCCCACCACTTGTTGAAAGGGTAATATGTAAATTAGTTCACAATGTTGCATTGTTTTTTTCCAGTGTTGGTTTTATGTCAATGTTTTTATTATTCAAAGAAAAATTTGATGTCTTCAGTCCACATGAAGAATTTGAAAGGTATAGTGATGTTTGTGATTTTGTTTGAGCAACATAATTATGATGTGCACATTTGCAACAAAGAATTATTTTTGTGATTTTATCAGATTTCAATTTATTATCCAGGAATTTTACTTATCTTATTTTTCCAAGGAGTTTCTATTATTATCCATTGGGAATTCATTCCATGCAAAGAATAGTGTCTGTCATTTCCCAGTTATGTTTGCAGGTTTTTTTTTGTGATATTTGTATGAATGTGAATATTATAGTAAGTGGAACATTACAGTAAGTTTCATATGAACAAGGCAGACAGAATAATATCTATAAATATATACTGTGAAAGGTTTATCTAGACAGAGTGTGTGGTTTATCAGATTCATTATGTGTTAACATCTATCAATGAATAGAACTTTGGCTGACTTATGTACACGTATGTCATGTGAAATAATCAGTTTGATTGTGAGGTGTATGTGAATTACATATACCACAATTGTTGACGCAGTATTACTATTGGTGTTGTGGATTTTGTCAGAACCGGTATGTTTGTTGTTTTGTGCCATTCTGTATGAGTGATTAGTTTTTTCTTTATAAAATGTGATTAACTATTAAGATTACTCTGTGGAATTGTGTTGGAAGTTCCTTTTTTTTTTTTTTTTTTTTCTGATGGTCATCTTTTTCTTTTTTTTTTTTTTCTGTGAAAAAAGTATTAAGAGTTGATGTATTGAAGACCATTTGTGAACTGTTTGAGTGAAGCACAGTGAGCATCAGATCTGACATAGCTGTGTCAAATGTTAAGTGTCACATCTGAAATAATAATTTAACTTGGTATGTTCATCATTCAAGACAATACATCATTGACACGCTAACGCATATGGAACTGCATGAAGACTGATTTTCTTTTGTTTGTGCTGTTGAAATTAACATGTTGAAAAATAAAGGTGACAAATAATTATCCATCTATTGTGCTTATATTTCCGAAATAGCAGCGCTAAACTGTGGAAATTGGAGACATTCTGTTTGTGTTCGTCTTGAGGACAGTCTAAATTATATCATTGTGTCAGGATACTATGCCATCCTTTGCTTTTTGAAACTACAAAATCATTGTCTGAGAGAAAGTTTTCTTTATGTGAAGAAAAAAAATGAGCTAGATTCTTAAAAGATGAAAACAAAATCAACTAAAAAAAAAAATGCAAAGAAATGAAATCATTTGTCTTTTTTATTTTGATCCATTTCAATATTTGTAACAAACCTTGTACACAGAGAGATTTGATCATGATCATGTTCCCATTCAATCAGAAATCAACAAATACACTACATGACATTTCTCTCTTCAGGCTGAAGGTCATAACAGCTATACATCTGTTGGATGGCAAAATGCATGAGCATGTAATGTAGACTATATCCATATAGCACATGTAAAACATGATGTATTCTCTTTCTCCCACAAATTATATTCCACGCACCAGTCCTTATCTGCCATTTTATCCGCACCAAAAACTGCCCTGTCATTTCAGTAATATACACTACCACAAACAGCAGCCAAATCCACATGACAACACAGACAATTTAACAACTCTTATCACAAACCATTCTTAACTCTAGACCTGCAAACAAGTCACGAAGCCCACAGAGCTCTCTGTGGCGAGTTGCCGCCTACCAATCTGGGCGCCCGGCAATAGCGCTTTGTTTCGTTTTTGACTCATGACCATTGACTCAACCCAGCCTTCTAAGTTTTAAATGGCCCAGTGTAGACCTACACCGGACATCTGACTGATTACATTTGTACAGTCGACTCCACTTGTAGCGAAGTGGGTTGTAAAGATCTTCGGAAGTAGCGATGTTTTTCCGTGGAACGGGCACCATGTAACACAAACTCAGTAAATATCAAACGGTTGTACCGAATTCACTACATCCGTCGCCACGGTTGTAGTGATGTGTATTCTTATCCCCGGCCCATAAA
>JBCAUA010175578.1:0-21734 GCA_038406235.1 Peronia verruculata | reverse complement strand
CACACACACACACACACACACACACACACACACACACACACACACACACACACACACACACACACACACAGAAAAGACTTTTTTTTTTTTAAAATCATCGTCGTCGTCGTCGGCATCCATTCGCCTCGAGAGACGATAGTGTAGCGCTGACATTGGGGATGGCATCTTCCAGAGTGGCTGCGGAGCTCCGGCCCAGAGTGGCAGTCTGTCGCGAACAGTTGTTGCAAGATAAAAGACTAAAGCAACAAAGACAGAAGAATGACTTGAACAAACAACACAAAGCAAAACAAAGAAGGAATTCTCTGTTCCTTCTCTCGTGGGCGACTGTAGAACAGAAAAGTGGAATGTGATCTATAGTTACACGGCTTAAGACCCTAGAATTGGGACTACTGATAAGTCTCTTTGGTACGGTCTAAAGACAATGTTTCGAAAAAAGAATGGGCCTTTGTCTGTCTGTCTTCGTACTGATGTGACCCAAATTCGGACTATGTCTGTGATGACTGATAAACAAAGTTCACGGAATGTACTCACCATTGAATTCAGCGGTTCCCAAAATGGGTGCTATGGCTCCATGAGGGGTGATTAGAGCTTCCAAAGGGGGCACTGAAAAGTTAGGGGGCCATTAGGGGGACCACAAAAGAAAGTCCTAGACAGACCATGTGTATATCAACTTTACTCAAATTAAAGATGTCATTTAGAACTTGGAGTGTGATTTTTACGAATACTCAAGAGAAATCTGGAATGAATTCTTTCAATTATCGGGCGGCGCGAAAGTCGTCTGGGGGCCGGGCGGCAGTCAGAAAAGTCTGGAAACCATTGGTTTAAACTGTTCATTTTAGCGGAAGATCTCTCTGAATAACATATTATTTCCAGGAAATCTCTTTAATCTTTCCAGATTCACCACGAAAAAGCAAATAATTCTCTTTGTCGGAGAAAGCTCTGTATTTTAGTCTTTATTTTCCCATGAGTGGTTGTCAAACTGAAGAGCTGGGCGTTCAATACGAGTCAAGGCTCATAGAACAGGCAGAATGGTGTTCGTGCAGAAGGACATACAGACTAGGAGACAAATAATTGTCCAGAGACAGACAGACCAAGTGGGACAGAGATTGGTCAAGCGAGAAAACTGGACGTCTGGGCCGATCTAAATGAGGTCCAGGCATGCAACGCCATCGTGCAGCCAACCCTCGATACGATACTGACAGGCCAAGTGACGTATTCGACTACGCACCATTTTCCAGCTAGTAATATCGTGACGGGTGATTCAGTGTCGAGAAAACAAGGGTGTTTGAGAATCTTGAGATGCCTGCACAATGTCTGGCAAGAATGAATCACACGCATACATCTGTGTTTATGGGTCAGTGTCGGGGATCAACAGGTCTTGCATGATCCGGATAAGATATCGACAGACAGATACAGAGACAAAGAGGAGGACCCGCCTATGAACACACAGGCAAACAGAAAGATAGACACACAAACATCCACAGCTGACAATAAAACGTGCTCTCAGTTCCCAAAATTGTTCTTTCTCTCTTTTTGTAATTTTGAGAAATCGTGCTTTGAAATGTTCATTCTACAGGCCACATAAAGGATCCACAATGAACATTATCTTAAAGTGTGGCTTGCAGTGTCCAGGCACATTCTCAACTTAAATTAAGGAACACAGTATAATAAGGCTGAGCATAATCTATAGGCCGTTCACTTATGACTTTTCGCTTCCGCGTCCGCCCACCATTCTGTTGTTTACATTTCAAACACGGAAGTAAATCATTTATGACGTTTCGCTTCCGCGTCCGCCCACCAAAAATTTGCATCCAAACACGGAAGTAAACATGAACGTGGAAAGGATCTATTGATACACAACGCTAATTTTTTAGGAAGTCGAGATAGAACACTTGTAAACTGAAGTGAGGAAATAAAAACAGTGAACATAACTGGATTGTTTAGGGTTAAACAAAAATGGCTTGAAAAATTGAGGACAATAGCACGATCATACAGTCATTTTTTCTTTTTTTTTTCTGTCACAAGAATTCTCGGAAAGAACATGGTCATTATATGGAAAGACTATTTAACCCAAGTTTGAGAAGAACGAAAAATAGCATGAGAGATTAAGAAAAAAAAATATTTCAGCGTGACCTTAGATTTCTTATAGCACTTTTCCAACCAGACTATAAGAAACAAAGATATTAAGAATTAAAGACACAAAAACATGGTTTTTCTCAGTAAGGCGCCAAAACTATGTATCTGGAAACGGCTTTGTTTAAATATACAATGAAGCAGACAATAAAAAACGGAGAGGTAAATCACACGCTTTAATGGAATTAAAATAGTGCAAGGCTGATTTTACTTTTACATTTTTTCAAAATATAACTGTATGTCCCCTTGCAAGAATAGAATAATATCCTATGCAAAAACAAAAGGAGAAGAAGAAGGAGAAGAATAAAAGAAGATGAAGCAGAAACAAAGGCAGAAAAAAGAAGAACAAGAAAAAGAAAGAGAAAGAAATAGAGAGAAGAAGGAAGAAGAGGAGGGAGGAGAAGAGCAGGACGGATGAAGAAGAAGAGGAGGAAAAAACAGAAAGAAAGAGAAAGAGAGGAAGAAGCAGAAAGAGGAAGAAGAGAAAAGAAGAGGAGGAGTAAGAAGGAAGGAGGAAGGGAGGAGAGTGAAGGAGAAACCATTGGCCACACAATGACAACACAATGGCCACACAATATGAACAAAAAAAGAAGGCCAGTGCTTTTAGAAAGACCTCAGACGAGAAAACTGGAAAATGATACACAATGCAGGATGTCTTGTTGTTGTTGTTGTTGTGTTGTTGTTGTTGTTGTTGTTGTTGTTGTTGTTGTTGTTTTTGTTGTTGTATTTCTCAATAAAACTTTTTTAAAGATATTTCATTAGCACGAACAAGAGGTCAGGAAAAAAACGTCGCTAATTTACCGGGAGACCGATAATTATATCGTTCTAAAAATGCTGATCAATATAATTGTTGTCGGTTGATTTTCTTAACTGATCTGGTGGAAAGGCTTTGGGTGCGTTTGCCTGCTTGTTAGACGTAATTATGGACCTTATAAAAGATCTAATTTCTTAACCCTGGAAGTTTTTTGTTCCGTTTTGTTTGTTTGTTTGTTTTTATTAGTTTTTGGTCTGTTTTGTTTTTGCTTCATTTTCCCTCATAATTTTTAAAATTTTATTTAAAAAAGTTAAAACTACCGTTTTTTTTTTTTTTAATTTATTTATCACAACAATCTGTGTGCAGAGATATTAAATAGTTAATGGAATGGGTTAATGACGGGACAGCTTGGCAAGGCCTCACTTCATCAACAAATAAGTGAAAGTCTGGTACAGAAATGTCATTCACAGATTGAAGAATTTAAACAGGAAGAGAACAAAGAAGACGCAAATGTTTCACAAAGGTAGGTGAAAAATGTTCAATGCCAATGTTTCAGGGAAAGTCTATTAGTTCCACAATTGACGTTGATCTAAACTTTTAAGGCCTTTTTGGTTGATTTAATGGATCAAAATATCTTGTTGATGTCCTATTCGTGAACTTGTTGTGGAAGATAAAAAAAAAAAGAGCAAGTTGATTGGATTTTCACTTTCAGATTGCTCCCCCCCCCCTCCTTTTCCCAAACACATACAAACATCTATCATAAATCCTCAGTTCTTCCTTATAACGAGAAAGAGAGGGAACGAATTGAAAAAAAAAATAATGATAAGAGGAATCCGGACCTGAAAAAAGCAACTAGATAGAGTCCAAAATGCAAAATACTCTCCTTCCCAGAGAGATGGACTAGACAAAAAAGAGGATGAAAGGCCATATCGTTAGATCTTGAACTTAGGATTTATTGACAACAAAGCCTGCATTAATATTGCTAATGTATTATCATCATTGTTGTTACGCTGACACTCCCCTTGCGGGGGTTCGAGGTATACATGTAGGTTCTTGGCTCCCACCTGCAGGTGGTGATAGTCCGCCATCGGCAGGATGTCTCCCATGGGGTGCCATCCTGGGCGTTCCTTGGGTGACATCTCTCTTCTCTCTATTTCTCTCTGTCTCTATCTCTCTGTCTCTCCTTACTCCTATCTTCTGTCCTGCTCTCTTTCCTCTTTCCTCTTCTTGATGTGCAAACATATCTTACCGTGTTTGACACAATAAAACCGTGATCGTGCTAATGTGCCGTTAAACCCCTACACAAACAAACAAACTCGGATACTATTCGTCTCTATGTATGCGTGTATGAGACGACCTAGCATGTATATTCTGTGTAGTGTGAAAAGATTTTTTTCTCTTGAATATGTTAAGTTTATCTTATCTTCTTTCATCCTTTATCCAGACAAAACATGTAGAACTTATAACAGACAGACTGCAATATAAGGGCTTCCTAAATGAATCTGTTTGACACCCGCCTGAAATACTGTGGAGAAATAAAAGAAATACGCGTGTGTAGGTTATTTCTTATGACAGCATATTGTCCATGAGGAGTGGCTTAAACTCCCTGGACGTAGAATAATAAGATGGAAAGCTTATTACTTAAGACTTGTAACAAGGTTACATCTAACAACGGATAATTTGACTCTTCTACACTTTTATTGTTGGATGACTTTTACGGAAGTTGGGAGCGGCACAACTATCCATTATCACTCATTATTTAGTTCATTTTCTGTTTCTTTCTTTCCCTCTTACTTTCTTTCTCCCTTTCTTTCTCTCTGTCTTTCTTCTTTCTTCCTTTCATTGATCGACAACAGCAACAAAAAAATCAGGCCAATCCATTCTCAATATGATTCATCCTCATAATCACTCTGTGCGGCAGAAATAATGAAAAGAAATCCATTGGAAGACGTCAGCACTATGAACTGTAACAACAGAGATTCCCCAACTCCATAGCAATGATGACGTTGTGCTGTTTGCTGTTGAGATCTTGACTTAAGGCCGGGGCCACAGTGCATCTGTGTCTGTGTCTAACTCTCGCACTGCAGCCGCAAGTAGTCATATTGAGAGCTTGCAAGACACAAAATAGCATAGGCGGGTATGGCAGAAAACGCGAGCTGACACGCCAACTGGCCACGTGGTCAGACCCAGACGCACTGCAGCCAGCGGTAATGAAATGAGTTGGGCCTATAACATTATGCGGCTGCAGAGCTAGAGTCAGAAACAGACACCGGTGCACTGTGGCCACGACCTAATGTGTTTCCGTTCACATTAGTTTGACAATCCAGAGATTAATAATAATCTTCCAAGAATGTAAACCACCTGTGTAGGTCCGATACTCATACGTTTCAATGGCTACATTTTTTCTTAATAGATGTGGCACTGAATTTTTGTTTCTACCAATTTTTAATCAACATTAATTTGTACTTAAAAGTTTCTCTCCACACCAGATCCCTTTTAAAAAAAAAATATTTCATTGTTCTTTTAATCATTTATTTAGTTATTCGTTCATTCATTTATTTGTCTATTTACTCTTTACTTACTTGTTTGTTTTTATTTCTCATTATTATTGTTGTTATTATATCATTATTACCATTACTATTTTCTGAAAAACCACACACTGACCTTTGCTCTGCTTTTGACACTCAAACTGAAATGTTCTTTTCCCTTTACCATTTTTAATGTATCCATGCTCACATCCTGAACCATTTCCATTGTACCCACATCTACGTTTTCATTCCCTATGTCATTCTGATCCTGCCAGCCTCCTCTCTCTAAAATCTGTTTCCGTCACTTCAATATCCCCAGTCCCCCCCCCCCTCCTCCCCTCCCCACCCACCCCTCCTGAATGTTTTCGTACCCATGCAATGAAAACAATAATATAGACGTAGTTTCCCTTTCGTTTTCCATCCTACATATCCTGTGCCCTCAAGCAAGGTTCTTTGCTATATACACTTTCTTTCTCTCGCTCCCTCTTTAATGTTCGCACACAGTCTTTGCCTTCACTCAAAAGTTCATTGATATACTCCTCTCTCTCTCTCTCTCTCTCTCTCTAGCTCTCTCTCTCTCTCTCTGTCCTATTCATGCATATCCTTACCTTCATCACGCCTATTTCAATACAAGACTCTCTTTTTCTCTCTCTCTCTCTTTTCCTCTCCTTCTCTCTTTCTCTCTGTGTCTCTCTTACTATGTCTCATTTTTTTTCCACAACGTTATCTCCTGCCCTCGCCCAAATGCCTCCGCTCACGGTTCACTGCTATTCAAATGCCCCATTGACGTTACCTGCACCACCTGTCCGAAACCCGACGTGAGCACAAACCTACGTACCTGCCTGTACCTCAGACCTGCTCACCGCCGCACCTTTCTCTTCAACTAACCATCTCCCTCCCCCCTACCTAGGGCTTGCTTGGCTACTTACCGTACAGGTATTTTACACCAGGTAGACAGGCATACCCTATTCCCTCCGCTTTAATGCAAAACTCTTAAATGGTGCGCTGTTAATCCATTCACAACCATAAGATTAGATAAAGGTAAGAAATCAACTTAATTTGCTCTGAAAACGAACTTCCTTTTTGGAGTTTATGAGACATAATATTTATGTACATACGCACATAGTCCCCATCGTCAGGAAGAGCATCAGAACGAGACAGAATCCAGAAAACTTAACTGAGAAATAAATGAGCAAACAAACAAATTTTTAGATTGACAGAATGTGTAGTTAATGGGAGAAATGAATTCGATTATTTCTTACGAAACAAACAAACAAACAAACAACTTGAGATTGACAAAACGTGTAATTGATGAAAGAAATGAAACCGCTTATTTTTTACTAAACAAACAAAGAAAGAAACAAACAAACAAACAAACAACAGCAGATTGACAAAACGTGTAGTTGATGAAAAAAATGAATCCACTTTCTTCTTGATAAACAAACAAACAAACAAACAAAAAAACAAACAAACAGAAATCAAACTACTGCAGTCTGATAAAGCGTTGACGGGAGAAATGAATTTCGGTTAAATTCTCAATATGCTTATTAATAAGAAACACAAATACAAGAACAATCGACATAATGTTCTGTGTGTTGAAGTCACTAGATTAAAGCTTCTGTTGATAGTTACAACGCTAGTCCAATCGAGAAAATTTCCGTATGATTCGACTGGATCATGTTATATGCAGAAATGTATGTATTAGATTCTTCACAATACATTTAGAACTTTTTACTCAACTTATGTTATATGCAGAAACTTATTATTTTAGATTCTGACACAATAAATTCCGGACTTTTTATGCAGCTAAATTAACTGTAGAAATTCAGTTAGTGTGAATGAGTTTTTCTACTGATAAAAACTATTGACAGCTGAAGGGTTAATGATGCAGGATTACAACGATAATGTGCAGCCTGCAGGCAGTATTGAGGTAAGCGAGCTTGCGTTATCCGAGATCCCACGGGAGAATAACTAAGCAAAATGGCGGATGTTGACATCGTAAGGACGGATTGTACCCAATGCTCTTTCTCACACGCTTATCTATCTCACCATTCTGCAAATCGCATTTTATCTCTCGACTTCACAAGAGTTAATGGGCTGTTTGAGTGACAGAAAACAAAACACCTTGATGGCTCCTCCTTCGCCCACACTGATAACACGAATAATTACATAACATCTCTGCTAACGAGAATCTCTACCGGAAGTTTACTCGGCTTTCCTGAATTTTCTTGTCTTGCCTTACAGAAAACGGGTTCATGTATACACAACACTTGTTCATCGTTTACTAGTTTTGAAAACTTTTAACATCAGATGAGTGGGCAATCGCTGTTAAATAATGGGCCATCTTTGCAAAAACATAAAGTAAAAATCAGATTTTTAAAAATATTTTTAAAAATAAAATTTTCTTATTCGGAATAATTCCCTGTAACTCGCTCATATTTGACACTAGAGATGTTGTAGGCGACTTGGTGCACTATTAGAGTAAAAAAATATGATTTAATTCAAGAATTTGATTAAAAACAGCAGCAGATATTGCTTTCATTTCCGGTTTCTTCCAATGTTGGGGAATTTCCAATCACACGTTTAGGAGAATGTAGGTAAAATAGGTGCCCTGAATAAGAAAGTTCAACTTGACATTGTGTTGAATCAAAAGCATTATGGATTTGATTGGCCTTCGTACAAGTTGCATTTTTTGTCTTGAAAATCAGCAATCTTGAAGTGATGGTCGGACATGATGAGTGATAGTGTTGGCCGACATAAGAAACTAAAGTTGCAATCAATAGATCGCTTCACCCGTGTCCAGACACGAAACAAGCCATGAAATCTATAGACTGAAGACTACTGAATCCCCTTACAGATTCACCACTGTTACAAAACCTTGGCCACTTTGATGGCTCACTGAAGACAATACAGGACAAGAAAGTGTTTGCATGCATAGAAGATGACGATTCTTGGCTTAATAGTTACTGCAAACGTATAAGTAAATACAGATATTTGATACTGTGAACTGCTTATTTATTTCAATATGATCAGTGTGAAGCTTCGATTTGTGAGGTAGTTATACGGTACATGTATTGCATTACAATTTTAAGATCTACGTCCCTCAGCGCTAACTGGTGGCTGCGAAATGCACATCTATTTAATCTTTTGAATTCGCTTGATAAAAGAAATCCAGGCCACCTTTACTTTAAGAGCTTTTTCCCCCCTGTTCTCTGTCAAAGTTCAGCATGACCTAATCCACCAATTACCTGCCTTTCATTCTGTAAGTTTTTACCTCCCTTAGACTAATCTCTTATATAATGTGCTTGTACTTGTTTTTACTGCGTAAAAGCTAAGATTTCACTTACTCCAAAAAACACAGGAAATCTCTCCATTTCCAAAAGTGTGTTATATTTTTCAAGGCTCTTCTCTCTGTAAACAATTTTTTTTCCTTGCGGCCACAAAGGTCAATTATGCTCAGATAAGCTGTTTTTGATCTCTGCTTTTTGTCTAGAGATAAGTTTATTGTTTATTTCTGTCTCTCTTTCTCTGCAGGCTTTCAGATTATCTCTTATCTTTTCCTGCATGTAAACATTGCATCTCTAACTCCGGCCTACGCTGACATAAATTGGCAGTGAAACATATGCAAAAGGAGGGCAAAAATGAGGTTGAAATATCCCCAGGCACTGCACAATAATATCTCAATTCCTGCAGGGTTTTTCAATGTGATTGACATATCAATTACCTCAAGGTTTGCTTTAGGAATAATAATGGAATGGGACCTGTCGTGTTCCTTGTATTTAGCGTTGAAAAGAAAGTACCCTTAGGGCTTGTTCACATCAGATTCCCATCAATAGAAGTCCTCCTCACAAATAGAATGGATCCTGATGCCTGCAAAAAAATTGTCTTAAAGGCGAGGAAAAAATTAAGGGGAAAGGCGTGTTTGGTATAATGCATCCATTCACTTAAACGGGCCAAGAGGCGCCTGTTAAATTCTGTACGAGAATAAAGTAACAGCAGGAGGTTATCAGTTACGGAAGCTTCTGAAACCTGTCGAGTTGTCCCCCCTTTTCTCAGGCAAGCACTCACCCTGCACGATAGACAGATAACGGAGACAGGCCTACCTTTGTGGATAAGCCTAACGCCTCGGTGAGTTCACTTGTCTATAGGCCTAACGCCCTCGTGAGTTCACCGTGCGTGTGACAGTACGTACGACCATGTACCGCTTTTTATCAGTGTATTGGTCCCGTGAGCAAAGCATTCCTTACCTACTACATTCGTACCTGTTCGTCTAAGACTGTAGGCTCACAGACATTCCCAGCGTCTCCCACTGTTTGTTGACATTGTCAGGGTAGTGAGTGTTTTTTACTTCTTGTTCTTCTTCTTCTGAGATGCTGGTGTTTTCAAGGCATGGGTCAGAGTATATATCTACACAGCAGTCCCACCTATCGAGTGAGTAAATCTTTCTTTATCTCCACCTGCTTGTGCGCCATGTAAAGCTCGGCCTGCTGAGCTAAGGTTGAGTTTTTAAATAGAAATATAGAATTAAGAATTTGTTTTGATCGCCATATGAAACCTTCAAGTTTGAGTTTCTCCTGCAGCGATGTTTAGACATTTTTGTCTCGGTTCTTTGCCGCAGGGTCATTGAAAAATTGTTAGCATAACATTGCATTTTTATAGATGCAGAACGTGAGTGATTATATGTGTGTGTGTGAGTGTGAGATAGTATGTTTGTATGTGTGTGTGAGGAAGACAGATGGGGAACTGGTTTTTAGAAGCTTCTCGTGATGTTGTCAGGGGAATACGATGTAAACATTACACTTGTAGCCGTGGCTCCATCACGTGTACAGACAGGAACCTGGACATTAAATCTCCATTCCAGATCCGGCCTAGCAAATGTTGAAAATAAATATTGATATTTAAACACCGGGCACCACCACTGGCAGAGACCGGTGTATTTATGTAATAGTGGACTTTAATTACCAGTAATTCTGCTGACATGGCGTCAGTGGGGCTTTGAGAAGGAAAAAAGAACTCGGCCCAGCAGATGCTGTAAAACCGGATGTCGTTTACAAGTGCAAGACATGGTTCTGTACGTGTTGTGTTACATTCATGTGAGACACATAGCATTTAACACCCTTAAGACCGGAAGATGTCCAGAGGTGCGTGACGCTTTTGTTCAAAGACTCAGACCAGAACTTTGCGGTTGACCAAATGAAAGAATTCTATAATCAGAATGAGCTGTTTGTGGCTGAATCGAAAAAGAGAACCCAGGCAGTGAATGTGAATGAAGATAATTCTGATACTGATGTTTTACAGTTATAGAAACTGAAAAAATATTCATCTCTGAATAAGAAAATATTGCACTATTATAATTAGTGGATCAGGATGGTGTGAGGTTGACTATATAGAGGTATGTGCTAAACTGCGGATTTTTTGCCGATTTGCTCGTGATTTAAGTCGACGCTTTGGGGTGAGGGAGAGGGGGTGGGGGTGAGGGAAAAGTCATGACACCATTTGTCTCTTTCATCTGCAATATCCTACTGCAATCAATGTGACTGAAAACTTTTTTTTACCTCATGAAAGTGTATGACTTAAGGCTTTACGTCATAGTAATAGTAACGACTGAGTTTGGTGGAAATTCGACACATGACTTATTTTGACTGTCTGCGAGATATTTTCTTTCTAGCATTTAAGGATTAATTCACAAGCTACTTCTTTACATTGACAGCTATGCCCAATGACTACAATTTGTAAAGGATGAATACCACTGACTTCTCTCTTTTGTCCGCTTTGTCTAGTCACTACCACAATCAAACAATAAATTCACTATTCTCCTCTTTCCAGTGTTTGTCCTGTCGTATGACAACCAGCCATAGTTTGTTCTCTACCTGTGCACTTTTAGAATCAGCAATCCGGAAAGGAGAACTCACTGTAAAGTTCCCAACAGCTGCAGCCTGTTACTAAATGTAGGCCTCAGCCAATCCCTTCATCGTTCATGTAAAGTTTCATAACTTCAGTTTTTGCGTCTAATGAATGCAATTTAGTTCAATTTACTGACACATTCATTAGAATGACATGCGATTCGATTTTTATTTTATTTCACTCTGTTCCATTAATTTTTATTTTATTTATTTATTTATCTTTCTTTTTTTTTTTTTTAAATATCGTTTAAAAAAAAATCCTTTGACAGCTGAGCTTCGTACAGGAACAATTTTTGTTTACATCCTATCCTAGTTGTCGTTACCTCAGCTTTCAAGGTCCCCTCTTCTCTGAAGCTCCCTCAAATCAGGGCGAGAAAGAGGAGATACAGAGAAAGAAAGAGCCTCTGAGAAAGAGAAAAATGACAAAAAAGAAAGACAGTGGAAAGCATTGGGAATAAATGAGAGACAGAAAGACAGATATGAAGAATGTGGAAAGAAACAGAAAGAGAGAGAGAGAGATAGGGGGAGGGAGAAAGAAAGAACGAAGATATTTGGAAAAAGAAAGTCAGAAAAAATCGAAAGTGGATGAGAGAGAGAAAGAGAGAGAGAGAGAGAGCGAAGAGAGAGAGAGAAAGTAAGAAAGAAAGAGATATTCAGAATCAGGAAGGGGTGCAGCTTTAACGAACACATAACTAACAAATCAGTTTGCCCCACCACCGAAGAC
Organism: Peronia verruculata; assembly: GCA_038406235.1. Taxonomy (NCBI): domain Eukaryota; kingdom Metazoa; phylum Mollusca; class Gastropoda; order Systellommatophora; family Onchidiidae; genus Peronia; species Peronia verruculata. The sequence continues at coordinate 9,692 of JBCAUA010175578.1, read as the reverse complement.
AAATCCTATCAAAGCCATATTAACGAGATATCAGTATTCATAACATCCAGGTTAAGTAATGCTGCCATACTGGAAGTGTTATAAACTTTTATCACAGACTGAACGGTGCCGTGGGAAGAGCAGGCTTATTTTATGATTACGTATGTGGCCTTCCAGTCCTACGAAAATAGGATTATCTGGGGTTCAAGTGAGTTTGATGTGAAAAAATTTAATGAATAGAAATGTTGAATTCGGGAATTTTGTCCCGGCAGCTGAGTCTCCGCCTACTCTTCATCCGATTTATAGCTGTCAGGCGCTCTTTAACGTGCATAACGTATACGCCAGATCTCTGAAATATATTTGCCCTTACTCGAGATGGATAGACGTCAGATTTCCCTGATCAGAAAGCCAAGGGGTCCGTTGTGTCCCTGAAAAAGAAAATGCAGACAGGCTCTAATCTTTCCTATCCACAGCTAGAATTCGAACCAGCATAAAGGTTTCCGCCTAACCCTCAGCCACGGCGTCTCCTGATATCGGATTCTAAATTCTCAGTTCCTTTCATCTTTACCATCAGCAAAAATTATAAATCTCTCATCATATACTTGGAAACTCCGCATTGTGTGGTTATTTGAGTATATGTTTCCACCCAAACCAGTCAACCAACGTATAAAAAATTTCATCAAAGTCCTGGATGAGACATTTTAAATTTTTTACATTAATATTAAAATAATTGTTGGATTTTATAATATAATATATATTGCTTTTCCTGTGCATGTTTTTATGGGCTAAAACGGATACCACACCTACTTTTATCCCCTTAGGAAACAACGATATTGGGAGCATGAAAAACTTGTAAAAACATTACAACGTAATGTTCAAATAAATAAAAAATAAATAAATAAATAAATACCTAAAAGGATAATAACCTATATTATTGTTAACCTATGCATTCTTTATAATCGATTAATTCTGAGAGTTAGACTGAAGTCCTTGGGAACTTATCCATGGCACTGGAAACATTCAGGTTGGAATTCAGATTTAGCAACTCACACTGACTACTCGCATTTTGCTCGTGCCATTGTAAACTGAAACTAGGAATATAAAACCAAGAGACAACCCCCCCCCCCCTTTTCCAGACATATGCATACATGTATACAGATACACATTCCTTTCACTCATTGGCAGGTATTTTTGCTGTGCGATAGCAAGTTGAATTCTCTGTTGCCAGTGAAACTTTGCTGGCAATTTGCCGCTCACAGCTACGACTTGTAAGGAGATACGATTCTGTGCGTGAGGTATCTAATCACAGGCAACGAGATCTTTGATTGCTCTCTCACCTTTGTCAGCAATTTCAGCGCCAGCAATTAGAGCGTGGAGGGAGGAAAGGTGTGTGGAAGATTAAAAACAAATAGAAAAGAAGGAGACAGAATAGGAAGGGGAAATAATGAATTTATGGTTGTCATGACAAAACTGTGGTACATGAATTGATGCCATTTCTGAAGGATTTTATTGTTACACTGTACCGGTACATACATATTTTGTCTATATCGTCCATTGTACTTTGACAAGGTCTCTTCTGGGAAAACTACCACCCCCCCCCCCCATCCCTCTAAAAAAAAAAAAAACCAGGAGATTTCGTTTTGACCAGCCTTGTTCTTTCTCTTTGCCAGACACGAGAGGTGTTTAGCAAAGTGTAAAGAAGGGGAAATTACGTCACTTCTTGTCATTCGAAATACTAGACTAATAACTGTCATATGGATATATCTCTGTACAATAGGATATCTGACTATTTCCAAATGTTAGGTTTTTATGTTGAAATCCCAGCCCGAAAATATCATTAATGTCTCAGGGCAGAGAAATACCCACACGTCCGCATCTGACTGATAACAGATGGGGCAAACTTCGACAAAAGGCTGTTTCCCTATAAACGTTTCTAAAAGAAAAAAATCGAGATATAGATTTGACATCCATGCCTTTTAACACTTAGTAATCAAAGACAGTATTAAAGGATTGCAGTTAATGGCGGATTGCAATAGTGTAATAGATTGTCTTTAATGTGGTGGAAAATAATCAAATGGAAAAATAATCTAACTATGATGAAAAAAAAAGTGTTTTATCATAAGGAGATGCTGTTGGTGTCAACTATAGCTGACCCAGATATTGGATTAAGAAATCGTCCAACAACTCGTCGAAGAACTTTGGAAAAACCAGTCTGTTTAGTGTAAACAAAACCAGGTGAAATGTAAGTCAGGTTGCAAATGACTTCCAGGAAGTGTCGCTCTTTGAGGGGAATAAAGAGAGAATGTCATATCTGCTTGCTAAATTTAGCCTATCTACTGTCAATATGGCTCAAAACCTAAACAGAGAAGGCTAATTTCTAATGCCCACATTGAAATTCGACTGAAAATTCTAAGTGCTCAGACAGTTGGAGATCAAGGGAGACTATGACAATGACAGTGTCACATAAAAAGAGTTACTTTTTCCTGTCCCAGCAAAGACATCTTTAGTGGGTATTTCTTTTTTTTTTAGATGACAAGGATGTGAAATTTTGGTCAGGGATACCACCGATATTTCAGCCTCTTTTGTCAGCCCTGTGTCCATTTCTGTTAGTTTTCTACACATCAGTTCTTGGACATTGACGAAATTCCAGATAAGATAATACAAGCCTTAAGCAACTTGGTTAGTAACAAACTGCTTCTGTTAATATATCGCCGAACACATACATGATTTCGTTGCATTGTGTTTTACCCTTGACCCACTTTACATGATCACTGTCGTCAACAAATATAAGTCATTCTTCACTAATGACAGATGACAGGGGATTTTTTTTATGTATGTTTTGGCCCTGACCTACACAATATTAAGGCGGTTGTCAAAATTTGTCCATTTTCATTGTTCGCAGAAGGCAAAGTGTCAACGAAAAGCTTTGGTGCAGCTTATGTTATTATCTTTGATACCGTTACGACTGTTATCAGTGAACTCTTTTTGAGAGAAAAAGACAGGAATGCCAACAAGTCTGTTTCATAGGAGAGACAAGGTAGCATTTCAACACACTGACGGCGAGTCTTGAGATTAAGAAGGCAGATATTACGTGAGCTATTCTTTCAGGTTATTCTGCCAAATCCTAGAGTGAAATTATGCGTCATGTTAGGCAGATCACAAATTCTTAACCGGCTAATTCCTTCATCTGTTCATCACGTTCTCCTGTCCTGTTCTTATTTATCACGTCAGGCCGTGTGCTTTGATGTCAACCCAGACCTTTTCTCATGACGTGTAATTTGTAATGAATGTGTTGACGTCAGGACAGGCTGAATAAGGTACAACTATAATTCATGTACAATATTGCATCACAATGATACAAGACGTACACACGCCACTTTAATGGATAAAGTGCACTGTCTATGATAACGTCATCAACAGTTTTTAGAAATACTTTAAAATGTATTTATTTATTTATTTTTTAAAGATTTTAGTTTACCAAACATACATTTTCACAGCCATGTATTGTCAGTTTCTAAGCCACTTTTTTTCTTTTCTTGTCTTTTTTCTTTTCCTTTTTTTCTTACAATTTAACTACACAGTTTGATTGTTTATCATTTCGTACCTGCTCGGATTTTGTTACCACAGAAATGAAAGTGGGGAGAAAATCTGCAAAGATTGTCTTACATAATATACCTAACAAATTGTCGACGGCAGCCTCACATCATTCTTGGGTACACAGTTCCATTATAGCCAGAAAACGAGAGAACTCATTAGTTAACGAGTGATTGTCATTTTTTTATGGCCCACCACATCCTAACGCTCAGGACACTTTCGGTACTAGAATACTCAGATTTATGATAGAATTTTGATAACAATGACCTATAACGGCAAAATAGAAAATTCATATACAGTTACCTGATATTCTTCACGCTTCCTATACCTATACGTTCTGTCGATATTTGTAAGGACACCTGTTAAAAACTAGCTTCCTCCTGCTTTCTTGTCCTAAAGTTCAACTTCAAACTAGTCAAACTAATGAGAATCTCATTACTCGTTATTCTTTAATGTGTGATGTTGTTGGGGGGTTGGGGGGGGGGTATACAAGAAGGTTCTTTGCTCCCACCTGCAGCAGGTGAAAGCCCACCATCGGAGGGATGTTCGCATGGAATGCCATCCTCGACATTCCAGGGGTTATATTTATCTCTTCTCTCTCTCCTTGCTTCTGTTTTCTGTCCCGTTCTCTTTCCGCTCTCCTCCTTGGCGTGTTTGTTTGTTTGCTGGTGTTGGGGTTTAACGACACATCAAGACGATTACCGCTATATTGTGTCAAACACGGTAACATACATTTCCGGGTTAAGAAGAGGAGAGGAAAGAGAGCAGACAGAAGACAGGAGCGGGGAGAGAGAGAAGAGAAGTCTCCCAAATATACCGTGATCTTGCTGATATGCACAAGCACAAACACAGACGTCCTTTATCTTTCTCAACTGCACTGCCATCAAAGATGTTTTTGCAAGATCTAGCAATCGGGACACCTAACTGTACCTTGGCAGTTTACGTGAGGAAATTTTTGTGAGGTTCGATGGCCTCCTGGATCTTCTTGTGGACCTTTTCATATGTAACAAGGTCTCTGTGTAGCTTATATCAAAACATCTTTTTTTTTTCTGTAACATCTCCCTTCAGTTAAAAACTTCGTCTGTGTAAATCTTCACTGAGTGTCCAACTTCACAGATCTACAAGAATGTGCGTCATATTAAAAGACAGGAATGCCGATAATCAAGCATATTCCTTTGCGCATGGAGATCTGCAGAAGCCAATCCTTACTCCTTACAGAGGCTAATCCAAGGCTCCTCGCACGTAACATGTTAATCTAACCTAATTTTAGCGAACCAGTATTGTGTCTGTCATCCAGAGATAGCTAATTCGACTAGACAGTTGGCAGTGTTAAGCTATCCCAACTGACTAGAGCATTCAGTGAAATATTATATATGAAGATTAAAACTTGGAGAGATCTTAAAGCTCACCATCAAAGCCAGTAACAGTGAGAGCTATTCAGAGGAAAAATGATTCACTTGACTTTCTGTGGCCATTGATGTGCATAATGTTGAGATCATGAGATGATCGCCAGCTAGTTCATTTTATATTATAATGTGTATGTATATATAATATATATGATTCACAGAGAGATCAACTTGTATTTCAGCACTCTATCAGCGTAGAGAGATCTTAAACAAGTGTTACTGTGAGGCAGTCCACTTCAAAATTACCTAATATAGTAACAGCAAATATAAATTGTGTAGTAATAGCGTGCTGCTCCCGATACGGCTTTGTGTTTACATTGTCTTTCTTTTTCTTTTTATTCATTCGAATATAATTGCCGATTTATTAAGGCTAACAACAGCTAACGATTTTTTTTCCTAAGATTTTTTAAAACAGAGCTACTATCAGCCCCAGTCATGTTTCACACATTAAGTGCTAATGAAGATGGTCTACAAAAACTAATTTATGAAGAAAAACCTTTTAAAAATCAGTTAGAGTTAAACAATCAACAATTAAGGTGGAAGGATTGAAACACTACAATGTATAAAAAAGAAATCTCTACAATAGTATATGATCACAGAGAAACAAAATCTTATCTGTGGAGATAAATTCGCTTAAAACGGACCTGATTACTTTTTTTGTTCCAGGGTCTCTAATTATATGATCAATTGCTGAAGCTGTTGTTCAACTTGAATTGACGTCACTAACAACAGAACAAGGCCGTCACGATAATTCCACAAACACCCTAAAGCATTTTTTTTTTCTCTCTTTTTCTCAATTCCAGAATGTAAACCCTATGTTTTTAGACTTGGAATCTGACGTCTACTTCCTACTTGAGCTTTCCATTTTCTGACTTCAACCTTGTTTTTTAGAACTCAGAGTTCTAAGAATGAAGTCCTGCGTGCTAGGCTCTGAGCCCTGTGTAAAGCCAGAACTTCTGGCTCAAAAGACAGCTCAAAGTGATTGATGGTTTTCGCGCGTGAGACCACCCGTGACGCCCTGGACGTAAATACTTATTTACATCTGGGAGCGTGGATGAATGGCTGGTCAAGATTAGATACATGCGTTTATAGATGGCATTGCCTGTGGCTTGGTTCAAGGTGAAATCATAATTCCTTCACACAATGACAGCTATTTAGAACTGATGTGGGCCGGGGTGCGCGTGCATTCATCTTGGTGTTAAGTATGGGCTATAATCTTGTTTGCATGCTTATGAAATGTTGGAGAGAAGTGTAGACATAGTCGGTATCTACAATCTTCAAGACTTTATGAAAATCTCAAGTGTTTTAATTAACATAGGAATTGACACAAACAAAGCCATAGACCTCAACATCATGAATAAGCTTTTAACATTGTAGAAGGGGGCATAGATACAGCATACCTATTGTTCATATTCTCAAGAAATGAGCGAAAGAGCTAGGCAATTTGAAAAACCTATAGCATGTATGTAGGCTAAGAGATAAGCAAACAGATAAGGAGGTAATCAGGCACATTGATGCAGAGATGGATAAATGGAATGGCTGTTAGATAAGTTGGTGGATGGGATGGATGGACTTATGGATTGGTTGATGAATGAATGAATGGATTGATGGATAAATAGATGGATAAATAGATGGATGGATGGATGAAAAGGTAAATGGACGAAGAGAAGGGACATATTGTTTTTGGACGAGAGGATGAATGGATAGACAGATAGTTGCATGAGAAATAAATAATGACCATATGACATCCATCAGCACATGACATAGAATGTCTTCCAGACTACCAGTGCCAGGTTCTCAGACTTGTGCTTATTTTTCCTGGCTTGATTTTCCTCTTGGTTGACTTGTGTTCATGTGTTCACCATAGGTCAGACCCGATTCGGTATTTACTCTGATCTCACGATATCTTGAACTTTCCTCTATGAAAAAATGTAAAACCACGAGCGAAAAATTGAGATTTGCCTTCCAAGGTAGTTCCCATCACAATTTATAAGATTACAGGATTAGAATAATACTTAATTATACAATTCATTAACAGCTCTAGTAAATCTTGTACATAGTTGATTATTTCAATACAAAGTTTATATCTTGGAAAGACATTATAAAAATATACCAAAATATCTCATCACTTTCTACATCCACAGATTTCATAACTGCTTTAATTCAAAGGCCATAATATCTAGAAAACACTGGAGTAGTTTCTCCGTTACATAACCCTTTGAACCCTGGTCATTAGCGCCTGAAAAAAAAAAACCCTGTCCCTGGCCTTCATGTTTAATATCTTTCGTAAACACAAGCAGAATTTGTGTAATAACCCGTGCCATAAAGGATACTAGATCTTTTTTTAAACTGTTGACGCCTAGGTAGGACTGGAGTAAGTGTGTCATCCCGAACTATTGGGCTATGGGAATTTGACACCTGAAAATCTGCCCTGTGTACTGCGCTGTAGGGTTCAACGGGTTAAAATGAGCCATAAAAGTCACTTTGTTCATAAATACAATGTAAGGAAAGGTTATCGTTTATAGGAAAGACTGGCATTGGTTTTCTCTTTACATAAAATGAATCATTTAATTGTACAAACATCTTTGACTACCTCAGTGTTACCAAAGCCTCAGAGTGCACGTCAAACAAACACTAACTTTCTCTGTACGTTGCCACGTTTGGATATTTTGCATGTAGACATCCAGCGGTTCCTGATTATTGTAAATTTACATGATCAATTTCCTCTTTGAGAATACTTGGTAAAACCTTTTCCAGTAAAATATGGCAAAACTTTGGCACCCCAAAAATGCCAAAGCTATACCGTAAAATTACAGAAAAAAAGTTGCATTTCTGTAAAATGCCTGTTAGGCAATGATATCAGAATGCAACAAAAACTTGGCACCCAAAAAGTGTCAAATGTATGCCGTAAAACTACACCCCCCCCCCCCCTAAAAATATAAATTATACTGTAAATTGATGGTAAGTCCACAGCAAATGACTTAAAATTTACAAATACCTTCTTACTGCTGTGTCCTACTCGGCCTCATCAACAAAGATCAATGTTTTACTCTATCCTAGCTTTCTTTTCTAAGCATCGGCGAAGTCAAGAAAACCGATTGTTAATAAAAACAACTAGGACTTCAAAAATAGCTGGAGCCATTATGAGAAAGTTAATGTAAACTTGGTAAAATAACTTTAACATCTTCTGGCATGGCAGAGCTGTCGTGCTAATTAAGAAAGGTCCATTGTTGTACAGGGGAATATTTCCGAGAAAGCTTCTGTTTGTCCCTGATCCACACAGCTGTTACTGAGCTAACTATTTACTTCCAGCCTCGAGGAACAGCTTGCTTATTTACACTGTCCAAATATCGCTGCGGTACGTCTGATGGGGCGACCGGACTTTCAATATTTGTCATATCACGTCCAAATATACAGTGGATTAGTGATCTGGAATAACAGGCGGAGTTACTAGGCAACGTAAAAACTTAGGGATGCCCGGCTGATCGGTGCTATGATAGATAGATAGATAGATAGAGAGATAGATAGATAGAGAGAGAGAGAGAGAGAACGAGAGAGAAAGAGAGAAATTGATGCTGGAACAGTGAAAGAGAAATGGTGGCATGTGAATCCAGAATTCCTTTTCAGTTTCTGCATCCATGCAAGAAGTCCATCGCTGTTATCATCATTATCATCATCACCATCATCATCACCATCGTCATCATCATCATCAGTTTATAAAATAAAAAAAAGACTCCAACCAGCAACTAACTAAACAGTTTTAAAAAAGAAAATAGCATATATAAGCAACTTCATCTTGATGTTATGGGTGATATGCCAAACTTTCAAGTCAAATTGTCTCTTCTACAGGGCAACAAAGTAAACCATAATCATCATCAACATCATCATCATCATCATTATTACATCACCAGCATTACCATAATTGACATCATCAATTTGTACGAATGCCTTAAAATATAAGATGAATTATCTACCGTAACTCCATACACGTATTTATTAAAGAAACAAACAACGGTCTGTAGAACTCGAGATGTTGAAAAGTTAAATAATGAGATGTTACTGACAACAGTTTCACACCTTTTGATTCTCCATCGGGGCAACATCATCTTTATGGTTATTAGTTTCTACAATGTCGTTTACTTAAAGATAAACATTTGGCAACTCACTCAATACACAAGACGAAACAAACAATCTGTAGAACTCGATATGGATTTAAAAAAAAAAAAATGATGTTTGCTGACCAAATGTTTCAATCGCTTTGATTATCATCATCATTTTATATGAATGTCTCCAAATTTCAGGCGACTGTAAATCGGCAACTGATTAATACACTGAAAGAAACAAACAAGTCTATAGAACTCGATATGTAAATACAATTGATTAAAGGGATTATTGCTCCAACGAAGAGCCAAGCGGGCTAAAACATTTGGCAAAGGATTACTGACATCATATAAATATTAATTTCTATGCATATGTTATTGGCTTTTTTTTTTTTTTTTGAATTATTTGATTAGCTGTCGGTCGGACAGTCTTCATATATTTAGTAAAATAAAATTGATAAAAGTGATGATAATGACCAAATTTTGGAACTTTTGATTTTTAAATGGAGCCATCACCACAATCATCACCATCATAGTTTTTTTTTTTTTTTTATAAGCTTTTCAACTTCCTGTAGTGGTGGTTATCTCAGCTATCCATAACGCTCTCATCACC
>JBCAUA010175468.1:0-21737 GCA_038406235.1 Peronia verruculata | reverse complement strand
AAGATACGTTTACGCGTCAAAAAGAAGACAGGAAAGAAAGCGGGACAGAAGACAGGAGCAAGGAGAGAGAGAGAGAAGAGACGTCTCTCGTGGAAGGTAGAGGATGGCACTCCATGGGAAACACCCTACCGACGGTGGGCTTACACCGCCTGCAGGTGGGAGCAGATAATCTACTCATAAATCTCATAGGGGGAGATAACTTTGTAAAACTGGCGATAGAGACATAATCATAAACAGTATCATATGATAATTATGAAAGGAATAAATACACATTTGGTCCTTGTTACTTCGGCAGGGAAACTGATATTTCATCTTATACCGGACTCTACTAAACTAATGATAAATGAATTCTCCTGAAAACTTATGGAAGATGAGGATATATAAATATTCCTTTAAAAAAAATGCTGCGTTATAAATGTCCCTTGAAGGGATACAAATAGTAGGTGAGAGACTTCTCTTGGGGGTACTGTGGGTAGTAATTACCCTGATATATTGGTAAAAGAATGCGTGATCATAAAGTTGTTGGCAAGCCCTAAGGAATTGATTTCAGCTATCTGTGAGTGTCAGGAGGTCGGAGGTTAGTCAAGGAAGTTGCTAAGTATATGGATTTGTGGATTAATAGATAAAATGGATAAATAGAAAAGTAGGCAGACAGCAAGCTAATACTTCGGCAGTAGAATGTTAAGTCGGTAGGTGGGCAGGTGGGTAGGTAGTTATGTAGATAGGTAGATAGGCATGTAGACGGGTAGTTACGTAAGATAGAGATGGATAGATGGTTGGATGGCCCGATGGATGGGTGGATGGCTGATGGTTGGATGAATGGATGGATGAATAGAAGGATAGATGGAAGGACGGATGGATGGATGGATGGAAGGATGATTGAATGGATAAGGGAAGCGATGGATGGATGAGAAAATGGATTGATAAATGGCTGAATGAATGGATGATAATATGATGGATGGATGGATGGATGGATGGATGGATGGACGAATTGGGAGGCAGATGGAAGGACGAATGGATGGGTGAATGGACTGATGGATTTATAGATGCATGGATCCATGATTGGTGGATAGTTGGAGGTATGGATGGATGATTAATGGATGATGGATGGATGGATGGATGGACGGATGGATGAATGGATGAATGGATGGATTGATGGATGGATGATTGATGGATAGATGCATGTATGAACGGGTAGATCAATGTCCAAGAGCCTAACATGCTTCTGATATGCTCATTTCATCAATGCCATTAGTTCTCAGCTCTATAATGGTCAATATTTATTGCTGTTGTCTTGATATAATGAGTTACTTCTAGTTAGACAGCTCTAGTCTTAATTGTTTAAGATGTTTCTATGAAATGAAGAAGTAAGGTAAATATCGATATATAATCTTAATATTCAAAATCTCTTTGGTTTGTTTCCTGTTCTTAAATTCCAACAGTGAATAATCCACAAGAAAGACGAAGCTTGAGGCAGAGTAGCAGATTACGAAAATATATTTTGTTTTCATCTCTGTAATTGATTGCGTATTTTTTTCTATTTTTATTTTGAAGAGCTATGACATTTAAAGTTAATTATCGATAGAGATAACAAAGGAAAACGCCCCCCCACCCAAACCAAAATCCTCACAAAACAGCGTTTTATTCATCAGAAGGAAACCAATTTTTTCAGGACACACATAGAGCACACAAATCAAGAGAGACAACAGCAATCCAGTGAGTTACATTGCCAAAAGAAACTGGAAGATTTTGAGAGATTCAAGCTTGAGCAGTTGTTCCAGAAAATTATTCTGTCTGCATTTCTGGATTGTTTCCTCTATTGCGTTGCCCATATTAACACTTTTTTTAAAACACTTTCTTTTTCGTACATTTCTATAGCTATCTCGATCTTTTGTTTATCTCCATCTAAAAAGTTAAATGTTCCTTTGTTTATTTATGAAATATTTGTTGTTGTTTTTTAAATTCATTTTCTCATTTATTTGTTGATTTATTTTCTTTTCGAAGTTTTTTTCTTTCGTTTTTCCTTATTAATTTATTGTTTGTTCGTTGTTGTATTTATCTTTAAATTCATTCATCTATCATTTTGATTATTTACTTATTAATTTATGATTTATTTATTTATTTCGTATATTCCATTAATTGCCAAATGAATTTGGCATTTTCACGTTCTATCACAGAATTTGATCAGATAGTACAAATGGATCAACACGCAACACAGAATGAGATCATTTTAATCACGTTACAAGATCTCGTACATTTGCTCGTCAGACCGAGAGCGTTACAGCTGTAGATTACTTGAGATTTTGTTAATTCTTTCTTCATCTCTGCAAGCAGACAATTTATTTAGGTATACATGCTTCATGAAACATTTCTCCTTGCGGAGTACACAAGACTGTAGACGGACAGTCAAAGATAACCTAGTAAAGCAGAGAGACAGATAAGATAAAGACCAGGTGGCCTAGTGGGTTAGGCCGTCAGAGCCTCGATCAGAAGCTTCTGAGTTCGAACCCAGAATAGTATTCTTGTGAAGTTTAATCAATTTACCCAATAATGCTAACTGGATTCAGTCTAAAATGGGGCTATAGACAGAATTAATCATCATTAGACTGATAATGACTTGACTGTAGTAGAATTTCAAAATTGTGACGTTTCTGAGGCAGCTGTGGATAATTAATGTTAATGTCTGCTTTGGATCGTAAAGCATGAAGAGTCTGCACTGTGTCCATAATAGCGATCTGCTGTACTTACAGGTACGGGGCCTCAGTTGTTTTGTACCAAAATACAAACTATGGACATTCAAATTTTGTATCTATTTTTCTGAGAGAGGCAAAGGTCCAAAGTTTCCTATCACTGCACAGAACTGTTACACACGGGATTTCCCGGCGCTGGATGATATAAGCCAGAGCAAGATCAAGAAAGCAGACTAGTAGTTATCGTCGGGTTTAATATCCGCCGCTGTCTGCTTTCTGCTTCCACTAGTGGAATACCCAGCTTAAAAAAGATCAGTAATAAGTGGACGGATTACTCAGAAAAAAAAAAAGATTATAGTTATTTAAACAGACGGTCTCCTTATGTTCGTTTCATTATAGTCTTGCTTTTTTTTCACTGGGTGTTATATGAAATCGGTACTAAAATAGGTGAAATACATCTCTGACATTATAGTGACTTCCACTGAAACTAGTGACTGTGGGATGTTGTACTGGACACTGAATATGAATAATGAGCGATTTCATTTCAAAAGAATTAGTATTAAAAACTTAGGCGACACGGAATGTATAAAATCGACAAGTAGGCAGATAGACTGATGGATATATGCGTAGATGGTTAACATACGTACACACAGATATAAATGGAAAAACACATATATGTACAAGGGACAGATAGACAGACATATTGATTTTTTTTTTACATTTGCTGTAATGAAGTGGGACCAGTGAAATGTACTGATTAGAACCAAATAGGAAACAGGAAAAAATGGTAAGTCTTTGCAGGTCGCCATAATACTTTGGTACGTACATAGTAATTGCATTCAAATCATCCTTTCTGAATGTTCAGGTACTGATTGGAAAATAGATGGAAACTTTGAGGTAAAATGCCTAGACTGAATTGATTTGGTGGGGCTTTAAGGATCCGGTACAAAGTAGCTTACTCTATAAATTGTCAATCTTAAGTTTAAACCAAAGAAAAAAAAAGGCTCCTCGTCTATATATGACTAAGGTGAATCACCATTCCTCAATCGATGCAATGGACTTCTCTGATAAAAAAAAAGAAAAATAAATAAATGTTGCAGTCATTTAGCAGCTAAAATATCACACGTATAAAGGTCACACACCATAAATCAACGCCAACTCTCAGTGAGAGATATAGATTGTGATTACCTGATAGACTGGCCGTCTGCGATGCCGTTTAAGAAAGTCAAAGATTCCCAAGTCAATCGAACTGCCATTTGTGTCGGAATATGTAACCATATTATTCGAGGTCATACAGGCTTTCAGTTAACAACTATGAAATCCTCTTGAGTTATAAATCCCAAATATTTCAGGATAATATCTGTATGATTGGAGTACAAGGGGTTCTGGACAGGTGTACTACCTTGGGTGTCGGCCAGGTGGGCTTAATTTCCTCTCAATATGTAGAGTCGTTTGGCACCTTGGTTCTCCCTCATCTCCCAGACTCCCTCAAGATGACTCCAAGCGCCAGGCCCGGGAATCGCGTCTCATGGACATGCTGAGCTAAAGTGAGTGAGTGCTGTTTCAGTATGAAATAAGAGGAACTGGTCACCGCTGGGACAGGGAGGTAACCTCTGGGAAAGATGGGTCTTGTCTATGGCACCAAGACCAACCACCAGATTTGAGATGGTCTGTTATCAGATCTGGGGAACTATGGGAACCGATTGACGTCACTTTCTAAGACACACCAAAGGAACTAACACAATGGGATATCGTTTCGCGGATTGTCTGCCCCTCCCAAAAGAGGGATTCGTGTAATGGGAGATAATTTTCACCCACTCCACCTACTTCCCTTTGCCCGACAAAAGACAAGTGGGTAAGCAGTGTAAAGAGGAAAACAATCTATTTACTCCTTGTCATTCGAAAGACTGATCTCCAAAAACTGATAAAATTATAATAATATGCAGAAAACATTCTGTTAATACCATATTTTTTTTCATGGTGTATGTTTCAAGCAAAGGGCGCAAAGGTGGATGTTTTCCTCTTTATTTACACTATCTCTTCAATCCCTCTATTGTCTGATAAAGGGAAGTAATAGGAGTGAGCACAACTATCTCCCATTCATATGGACAGGCCGGTGTGGAAGTCCATACTAATCGTCCAACGACTTCCTGTAGAGTACAGGGACCAATCGAGCAAGGAAGTAATCAGAAAGATTTGTCGCCAGTTCATCTTTGCCAGTAGGTTTCAAAATCGTTTCTTTCAAAATTTCAATTCCCTGTGACAATATCAATGTTCAAGTTCTTCGAAGCTACTGAGTTTTGAGTATGTCATATTTATATTTTTCTGGAAACCTTGATTTCGATAAAACACAACGTCAAGACCAAGTCCAATACGACCAGATTAAAGGTCACTGGAGGTTGGCTGAAATACTAAAGAGGCCTTAATAAGGCTACAGTGAAGGACAAAGTCAGAACCCATGACCAGAACAATTTTATGTGAGCTATAGCCTTATAAAACTTCAAACTACAAAGTCTTTACCAAAACCTGATATGTCCTCTGAGTGCATATACCTTTGCTAACGATTCTTTTTCTTTTTTTTTTTTTTTCCTCACAGAGTATGTTTACATATATCATGAGACAACTCAATAATGCTTTCTATATATATACGGTGAATATTCATGAATCAGATACCAAAATATGAACTGAATAAAACATTCATGAAGATGTCAGCAACGTGCATAACATCTCCTTTCATCTTCTCTCAAATTGATGACAACCTGCAGGGCATCTGGTGACAGCATGCCTGTTATAAGGAAGGTGAATGGGGTTTTGAAAAGAACAAAACAAAAGCCTCTTACGATTTGTATAGCGGCAAGGCTAGACAAGTAGTGTGAAAAATCAAAGCTGAAGATCTCAAGTTGATAGGAGTCATATTTTGTTAGTTATATAGAACCCAGTGCAGTTTCATCATAGCTATATATCTAAGAAAGAAACAAAGCAGTGAGAAGTATATCCATAGAAAGCTAAGACATTGCATGGAAATATTGTGCGTCAGAGAGGTTATCTTATTTAAGCATTTACGTTTGCACTGTAGTAGGATTAGTTTTACAAGAATCGGATCCTCTACTGCCCAGGAAAGATATGACCAAATTTTACTTTCCAAGCAAGATAGTATGTCTAATAATTATGAGCCGATTGAAGATATCGAGTTTTAAACGTTGCTTTAATAATAATAATAATAGAGAGTATTTATATAATACCTATCCCCGTAATTACAGGCTCTAAGCGCTTAGCAATTTATTATTACTTCGACAGACCCAAAGAAGGCAATTACAAACGTTCTCAGCTTCCTGGGAGGCATACAAGGCGGCTGCCTATTAGGCGCTCAAGTCCTTATCAATCTAACAATATCAGCCACTGTCTATAGTCGGGTACTCATTCAAACCTGGGTGGAGTCAGGAAATGTGTGTAAATTGCTTTTCCCAAGGACAAAATACAACAAGGACTTTCATGCAATATTCAGTACAAAATCTTAGTGCACTCGTTATCAGAGGAAGAAAGCATTTGCCAAAATTAAGACTGAATCATAGAGGGTTAAGCATTCTCACCGTCTGAGAGTTAGTCTTTTGCTGCTGTCTCCCGCCTGATTACTTGTATACGACGTTAAATGAAATTGTCAGTCATAGCGTATGCGTGAGGAGGTCAGAGAGTGTCCTCACCCTTCTTTCTTCAGGACAGCCCTTTAAATAATATTGTATAGGCATGTGTGTGTCTATATGTGTGTGTGGCTGTGTGGGTGTGCTTGTATCTGTGTATATACGTCTGTGTTCAGTGGCAAAATTATTGATTGATCACTTGTCATAATGTCCTTCTCCTCTGCCATTTCTATGCCTATAATTATGCGCCACGTCCATATGCAATACCGGTGATGCCAGAGGGAACGATAATCTAATTTTTTAAAATACATTTTTTCAGTACAATAATGTCTTATTTTTAAGGGGCATTGCCTAACATTTAGAGGCAGATAAACACAAATGGGATGGTATATCAAATCATATGACAAGTCTATTTGAATTCTGTTATGAATCTGTATTTTTTAGTCTAATAGTCACGTAATCAGATACAAGGAAACAAAAGATGTATGCCTTAGATTTAGGATGAATGAAACACACACTTTAATTCTTGACAAGCAGCACGACCTCTGTTTTTTGGGAGGGGGGTGTTTTTGTTTTTGTTTTTTTGGCTTTGTGTTGTTGTTGTTTTGTTTTGCTTTTTATTTCATTGATTGATTGATGATGATTATTATTATTATCATTATTATTATTATTATTATTATTATAATTTGCTCTGTTTTGTTTTATTGAATGAAAACAGAAACAGGTTTATTGAAGGGCAGACTTTACTTTGGTGCTGGCAATTAGAATAGTAGCGGACTGCACTAACCTGTGACAAGCGAGGCCTCCATGTTGTATTCATCTATTTATGTTGTATTCATCTATTTATGTTGAATTCATCTATGTTTGTATGATTACTAGGCAAAGTACCACAAATCTAAGTGGCGATCCAAAACTCGATACTGTACATTCACCTGCCATGAAGGATGAAAACTGTGATCTTTCCTTTATTTCTTCACATCATGTATCTTTGTGGTCGTTGTGGTTTTGTTGTTATCGATGAGGTTAATAGTTCGTAATCGAATAAACAATAACCTGGAAATCCCCATAAAAGTGTTTGTATCCACTTGCTAAAAATCTAAAATTAAAATACTGATGTCTGTTACCGCTCCATCACAAAATGCGAGAACAGTTGTCACCGGCATTTTTTATGTGTTTTACTATGTCAGTGACAGTGAACAGTTTGCAGTGTTTGTATCCTCTTACTAAAATAAGACGGGGATTTCCAGCCGTTCTCTTGGTCAGAATAAATCTATTCCCAGTTGCCTTATATTGCTCTAAGTCGCTGGAACCCGTCCACTCTTTGATGTTACAAGCCTATTGTCTTCTTGGTTGCTTTGCTTTCTCTCTCTTTTTTTTTTTTATTGTCTCTTGTAAGATTTTTTTTTCTCCAGACAGCACCTTCTTGGGGCTCGAACATCCCAGTTTTAATTTCTCTGTTTGAATCTAAGATCATATCCACAAGATCCCTAGGCTCTATGCAAGTCGATAGTCTGGGTAACTTTCAATGATGACACTTGGTTGATTGTGATATATATCTCTTAGATGAAATTCCCAAAAGCGATTTGTAAGCTTAGAATCGCCATGACAGATCGATGCCAACATGAGATTTAATCCTGCAGCTTAGTATTGGACCTTGCGATGTTGTTTATAAAAGTGACTATACCTCAGACCCCGGGACTGAAAAACTTTATCATGTAAAAAATAAAAATGCCAAAGTTATGCCATGAAATTAAAAACACACACAAAAAAGTTGTCTCGCTGGAAAAAGTATGTTAGGCTGTGCTGTTAAAATTCAACAAACAAGTGGCAGGCCAAACGTGGGCTGTAAAATTACAGAAAAAAAAAATGCCATAAATTATATGGTAAACCTAGGGCAAGTGACTTAAAATTTACAGATAATTTTACATGGTGGTACTTTTACCAAATACATTGATCTGGCTAGGAAACTGTCAAACGACAGCACACAATCTCGAATACATTCGTAACTGCCTGTATAGTAAAACTAAGCTATGATGAAAAACTGAACACTGTCTCTGTTGGCCCTTCTCATTCCCCCCTCCCCACCCCTACTCGGGGAGTCCCGGGGTATATAAGTAAGTGCTTTGCTCCCACCTGCAGGCGATGAAAGTCCGCCAGTGGTGGGATGTCTCCCACCCATGGAATGCCAGTCTAGACTTTCCAGGGATGACATCTCTTTTGTCTCTCCTTGCTCCTGTCTTCTGTCCCGCTCTCTTCCCTCTCTCCTACTTGACGTGTAAACGTATCTTACCGTGTTTGGCACAATATAGCCGTAATTGTGCTGATGTGTCGTTAAACCCTAACTCGAACAAACAAACAAACTGCCACTGTTGTCGTGGGAATATGTTCGGCTGAAATGTGCTTCACTCAGACTCAGGAAACCACTATTAGAATGATTTAGAAAGGTGTTAATGGAATACAAGTAAGAAAGGAATATTTGGTGATTTTTATGCAGGTAAAATCTTTCCAGCACCGGACTGGACCAGACTGTCTGGTAGTAATAATAATAATTCTACAAGATTGCTTCGTTCTCTCTAGCTTCTTTCCTGCAGGGGGCCATTTCATGAATGGCTCGGCTAGACATTCCAGAGTGCTGATAATTACAGGTTCTTTCCTTCCTCTCCTGCAGGAAGCAGCTCTGTGCCACGGTCTCCACCTACCTCTGATTAAAGCTAAACGATTTTCCTGTCCTGGCAATTGGTGTTTAATTTATTATCTTTAATGTTGCAAAGAAAATCAATATCCTCGTCCGAGACTGTGGTCAACGTTTCATATGTCTTTGATATATTTAGTTTTTGATGAATAAAGTTTTTTTTTTTTTTTTAATGATCTTGGTTTCTCCTAAAATTTTGACCTTGGTAGTAAAAGTATCAAAGATCTAAAATATCTTTTGAAGTATTAGTGGCAAACTGGATTTAAAAATAGCTATGACTCCAATTTTATTCGAGGCTGTTTAGGGACATAGATGTATAGTTATGTCCCGTATCTTAAGGAACAAAAGACTTGAGATTAGTAGACAACCGATTGTCAATAATGAAACAGACAAACTGACCCACTGAAAAAGCCCTTGCAAGGAAATGAAATTCCGGATACTTATATGCGATATCACACGTGGAAACTTTGTGTTTGTAAACTCTTATATACATCAGTATTAAATGCTTACTTCATGTCTTGTCAGCCGTTTAGTACTAAATAACTTAGATAAAAAAAAAATTGATGGAAAATATATGTATGACCTTGAAACATAATCGTAATCATTAATTTTCTTTTTTTTTTTTTTTTTGTCTTTGTTTCGTCTTGTTTTGTTTGTTTGTTTGTTTGTTTTTGTTTTTTGTTTGTTTGTTTGTTTTTTTTATCATAACTAACATTCTTATTATTTTCCTTTTCCCTTCTCGTCTGTTTCCCCATTGAATCACTCAAGATTCCACTTTTATCATCATCTATGTTTTATGTATCATTTTATAAAATAGAAAAAGACTGTCCAACAGGCAACTAATCAAACAATTCACAAAAAGCAAATACCGAATACAGACATCTTGATCTTGATGTTAAAGTGAATGTCAAGTTTTCGTTTCATCCATCATTTTTTTTTTAATAGGGCCTGAGAAAAACATGATATTACCACAGTACTGCCCCTCCCCTTCTCTCTCTCTCTCTCTTTCTCACTCTCTCTCTTTCTCTCGACATTTTCTTTTCCCATTTCTGGGATTCTGACGCCTCATCAAGAGGGGATTTCATCCTGTCTTAAATCTTCAGTATGGCTGCCCAAAAGGAGAGGAAAACATATCTATGATGAATCCAGGAAACATAAAAAGGAGGGGGGGGAATCAATCAGAAAGTTATCTGAGCGAGACAAGCACAAAAAAGACAGGAAAAAAGAAAGAAATTGCCAATACCTTATGATCCGTTGACAGTTCTCGATTACAGATAAGTCTAGAAAGCTTCTTATTAAATGGTTGCTCGCTTTCAGAGGTGCTCAGAAGTAATGGCGTTACATTAGAGTTACACCGAGCGTAATTCCGACTCATTATCAGAGTTAAGTAAGAACTAATAGATTTTTCTCTCATGTTACAAGTCAGTTGCAAAACTGCTCACATCGGCCAGATACATGTTTCTTTATTTGTTTATAACAGGCACTATTTTGTCTGTGTGTGTGCGTGTGCGTGCGTGCTTGAGTGCGTGCGTGCGTGCGTGCGTGCTTGCGTGCGTGAGGTGCGTTCGTGTGTGCATGTGTGTGTGTGTGTGTGTGTGTGTATGTGTGTGTGTGTGTGTGTGTGTGTGTGTGCGTGTATGTGTGTGTGTGTGTGTGTATGTGTGTGTGTATGTGTGTGTGTGCCAAGACATTGTAGTAAATTTTTATAGTAGATTTTTTGCAGTGGACATATAATCTCTCTCAGTTTTAAGAACGAATTTGAATCTCCTGTGGTTAATAGTCAATATACCGCATATTAAACCTTACGAAAAATATGTTATGCTGTTGACAAAAGATCAACCAAAAAAAAAAAAAATGCAGAGACAGAAAGACGTGGACAGAAAGAAGGAAAAAAGAAAGAAAGAAAAAGAAAGAAACAAAGGAGACAGAACGGAAGAATGAAAGAAAAAATAAAGAAGAAAGAAAGAGAGAAACAGAAGTAATGAAAAAGAAGAACAGGACGAGAGGGGGAGGAGGAAGGGAGAGAAAGACAGGAGAAAAAAAAAGAGAAAACGGGATAGCGGAGAGCGCTAAAGAGAGAGAGAGAGAGAGAGTAATTGAATTTCAGGGCTAAGACTTGTGTCCCGATGGTGTGAATGTCTCGAATCATTGTGAAAGAACTTACTTTGCTTGTGTATGTTTCAGTGTAACATGCTATGCCCTGGCCAGTCCATATACTAGAACTCCAGTCTACTACGTTGAAAGTGCCCCTGTAGGCCAGGCGGCACATAAACAGCACGTATTCATATAATCATTTTTCCACGTCTGTCTAGATGTTAATTTTTACTGTATTTCATTCCGAGTGATTGTATTGTCATACTGTGAAATTCTATTACTGTAAAAAGTCTGTTGAGCAACAGACAAGACAAATTGGTCTGCTTTCAGTACATGGCGAGTTAGGATGAAATATTCAGGCTGAGAAAACGTGGAGGTTTCGTGGGGAAAAAAGAAGGGGGCTGGGGAGGGAAAGAGGGGGAAAGAAAGAAGAAAAAAAAGGAAAGAATAAAGGAGAGAAAGAAAGAGGGATGGGATGAAAAAGGAAAGAAGGAAATAAAGAAAAGACAGAGAGAAAGACAGAAAGAATGATGGCCAAAGATATGAATTTAAAAGAAGGCGAAGAATTTGATGCAGTTGAAAATGAGAGAAAGGAAAGAAGTGACGAACTGACGACAAAAAGCTCTTTGTAAACGCCGCAGAGGGAAGGTTCTAGAGAGCGGGAGAGTCGCTGAAGACACTGGGCAAATTGTGATATTAGTACAGGAATGAAAATGGAGTGTAAAATGTAGTCTGGGCTGCCCTATTCCCTTGTGGCCGACAACGCAGGGGCCTCGCCAGATTTCTTAAGCCCTGGACATTGCTGAAAGGTTGGTAATTAAGAACCAAATATGTTACTCGTGAAAAGAGCAATATTTGATCGGATATTGCACACTAAAGTTGTTGTTCTTTTACATGTTTGACAGTTGAGGTTGAACATCACTGCCAACGTTACTTACGTTCTGACTGATGGCATATTTACATCTAGATTACGTCAAGCTAACATAACATTTGCACAAGTGACTGGTATTCACACATAACAGTACGATGCAGAGAACTGTAATATCATGTCAGAGTTAGAATGCATTAAGAATTATATGAAGCAAAAATGTGATATTTCAGGCCGAATTTGTAAGATCAGTGGTGGAGAACAATCACTGAATGTGTCAGAATTATTTCCTACAGCGGGACTGGCGGTACCCGGAATCATTTTGCAATTGGAAGCATTAATCTACATCTGGCACACTCTCAATTGCAGTGGGCATAAGACTCCGCTTGCTACATGGTCTGTGGGATGACTGTAGGATTTACATAAGTCATACCATAACATAGCAAACATCTAAACGCCGTCTCATTCTGAATAGACAAAGTGCCATGAGCTACTGCTCTGAACCACCCTTACAAGAAGTAGTGAGGGAGATAAATGTAGCAAAGAGTCAAGAAACTGTTATAGACGGTTGCGGACTGAAGACACCAACGACTGAATCAAGAGCCTCAGAGGTTGATGTCTTTAAAGCTTCGCCTATTTGGTTGCATAAACGAACACACCGCAAACAGAGAGCAGCCTCATCGCATTTCCAGTCCCCCTGCTTTGTCTGCACCAACTTCAACACGGACTATCATTCCAGAATTGCGTTGCGTAGCCACACCAGGCGTTGTTTTATAGTAATAGGAGAAATCTCACTTGACGCATCAAGGCCTGCCTTCTGTCACATGATGATATGTGTATTTTGTTTATTTTATTATATTGAGTTAGTTACCTATTGACAGTTTGTGCCTTAAAAGTGAAGACTTTTCTACACAGTGATGAATTATCAGGGTGGATAGTAATGACAAAGAATAAAATCTGCTCGAAAAACTGCCGCCTCTGATCTTTTCATCAATTTTAGCATAATTATCGGGTTCTACATATTTATTGTTTGTCTATATTAATTTACTGAGTAACTGCTGCTTGATTACCTGTGGCCTTGATAGCCAAGTCATTCCTATACTGTACGCAACTATTTAGCTTTCGTTGTAAACCGTAAGGCTTTCCTCTCTTCTACGTGCTGTGATTCAAGGGATAAAATGGAAATCAATTTACAGGTAATAAAAATATGCAGGCCTTCCCAACGCGCGGTTAATGGCGCAGAGATAAGTAGCAGGGTAGAGTTGTATGCACGACCGCCCGGATATACAGTGGCCAGTCTCTGTTCTGCCCAGCAATGCAGTTCTATTCCTATCTTCAAGCCTTCGTTTTTAGTCATGTATCGTGCCGAGCCTTTTGGATAATAACGAGGCAGGCACTCAATAGTGACGTTGACAAATTGCACTCTGTCATCCTGGGTAGCTTCAGTGAGGGCTACACTAACTGGCCATTAGGTTGATAACAGGTTCGTATTCCTCTCTTCTTCCTGACCTCATAATAGTGTCTGAGACAATCGATAACTTTGTCTGAGCTGTTGTTATATAATCAGCTATTAGTCTATCTCGTTTATTGGTTTGATTTCTGCATCAAAATCTTAAGTCTGTTCGCTCAATTAAAATTGCTGATCCACAGACCTACACTACAGTTGCCTTAAGCCATTTCACCTGATGTAATTCAAGCCTTAGCTGAATGGTCTGAGTATTTTACTACACTTCTCTTAATGCAGTGCTTCTAACACTAAATTTCAATAGAAATTTGTAGCATTCGAAATAAAAGATGTCGAAGATGGAAAATGGTAAGATAAACTTGTTCTTAATTCTTTGTTTTCTACAGAATGGTCAAGATGACCTAAGCAATTATCTGTTTGAGTGGTTTTATGAAATTGGTGAGCAAAGCCCAATATGTGTGTGCTTTTGTTATTTATAACAGAATTATTATTCTACTGGCCCTTACTGATAGTTAGTCCTTTACATTTTATTGGGAATTTCTACGCACATCGGGAACCGTTTTCTTCGTCTCTTCTCCTCTGGGAATTTGCACGTGAGTATGGACATTGTCAGTTTCCTCTCGACGTCCAACCTCATGGCCTGTAATTAAATTAAGGGACAAGAGACATCACAGCACCCCCCCCCCCACACACACACACCCCTCCCCTTCCCCTAGTCCTCCTAGCCAGTTTGTGTGGTACATCTGAACGAGGGACGGCAGTATGTATACACTTAGATAGAGTATGAGATAATATCATATTTGAAACAAGCCTGGGATTGGCTACTACAGATTGACAACTACCATAATAATGGTTATTTTAAATGGAAAAAAATGTTTACAGCACAGACCTTTAAAACATCAGTAGTATTCAGACAGAGCAAACGTTGTTCGTGACAATGGAAATTCAGGTGTCTTAGAACTGTAGTACAAATTTCTTTTTTAAAAAGTGATCCCTGTTCTATAGCGTTGATAGTTACATGAGCTATTCTGTCCTTCATGAGGGAAGAAACTCTTACTACTAGTTTCAACAATTTCTCGATGGAGAGAGAAGTGTGACCCACTGGTGTTAATTCAAGAAACTAGATAAAATTACATTGCCTTAGTGTGTGAATGATACTTTGGAAACTGAAGATATGCTTCCGCGGTCTGAACGAGTTTAAAATAGCATGTTTACTGTTTCTATTTCTAAATCATCCGATTAACAAACATTTCCGAAAAAAGACCCTCCAATTAATAAACATTTCTGAAACATAGCTAAGCTTTATATGGGGAGAAAATCAAAGTAATAGTGTTTATTTCAAGCATTTTGCATCTCTCGTATCTGACCGATGTAATGGATGTTGCACAGCTGGCCTCAAGACTTTGTCACAAACAATTCCTTGTGCAAAATGAACATTACGTGAGAGACCGGTAGAAAGAGTTTAGAATGCGTTTTACTCACTCTCATAATGGAGTAATACCATGTCTTTGAGAACCCTAGACAATACACTGTTCAATGAAGATATGGAAAACAAAACTCAAATTTTATAATACACAGTTTCACGTCACGAGATAATAGATAGACGCCGGCAATGACTTTTTTTTTTTTTTGAACTTTGTGTGGCCAGATTGTTCCTAAACTAGCCCATCTTCCTTTTCAGAATGCTCTTCAATAATGACGAGCATGCCAGTTTGGAAAGGTTAAAAGTTTGGATCTTTCAAAACTGATGATTGCTTAGATATCACAATCTAAGAATTGTAATTTATTTGGCCTCGTGTATTCACCGACGTAAATCAGACTTCACTTACATTTGTGAAAAATCAGTAACCCTATAATTATCGGGAGAAAACAAGGATTTTATTACAGTATCAGAATCATGCTCAGGAAATGTTATACGGCCATTATGATATGAGGACCAGATACCAAGGTACTCAATTTTTATCATAACATCGAGTTCTTCTTATTGCGATCTGCTTCTTTTTTGTGGTCTTATATTTTGAAACATTTTTATAAAATGACATGAGTATACGGTTATTACAATGTTTGCTGAAATCGGAGGAAATTCTTAGGCAACGTATAATGCTCAGATATTTAGTCAGGCCGTTCTCTTGACATCTCTAGAGTTAAACATCAAAGTGGGAGTTTTTCTTCCAATACGAGAACTGGCCATACGGGCTCATGCATTCTTCGGCCATTACACGGCTTCGTTAACGAGTTGTAAAAGGAATATCAAAGGTGTATCTCACTAGTGATAATCAAAGACTATACAGCGAAACTAACAAAAGACTAACAAAAACACGTTACCATGCCGCTTTGCCAAACAATATTATTTGTAGTGGGCATCATGCAGTCTCAGAAGACTATGGAGTTGCGCTCTGGGCGGTTTTCGGGTACAACGTCTGGTGTGACTGGCCAGTCTGATACGGGAGTGGCAATCTTTGTCGCAGAAGTCACAGGTGAGGTCGGGACGCTGATCTGTCTGCCTGGGCTGCAGCTTTTCTCACCATCCTTTTTGTCTCGTGCTTATTAGCAAGTGTCTATCAAAAGGGGAGAGATCTTTCTGCACAGTCTGTCTCTAGGCTGACCGTTTGAGGGCTGTTGCTTCCCAATTGTTTTGATCGATATTCAGATCTTTTAGGTACCTTTTCCATATGTCTCTGAATCGCACCTGTGGGACGTTTTCATGGTTTTTATAAGCTTTTCAATCTCCTGTAGTGGTGGTTATCTCAGCTGTCCACAACCGTGGTCAAAAATAACATAACACTGTGTTATGTGATCACATATCAAGGGACGTTTTCCCTGCGCAAGTTCTCCATATATAGATCTAGGGTCTTTAAGGATCCGTCCGTCATCCATGCGCATGACATGGCCGAGCCAGCACATTCGTTGTTTTTTTTTTTTTTAGCAGCGTGTACATGTTGGTGCATCCATCTCTTGCCAGGACAGTGCTGTTTGGGATCTTGTCCTTCCAGGTGATGTTCGAGATGCATCGGAGGCAACCCATCTGAAAGGCATTGAGCTTCCATTCTTGTCGGGCACTCAAGATCCAGGACTCACAACCGTACAGGAGGGTGCTCACTATGCAGCTTTGTAGATTTGGATCTTTGTGTGTTTCGTCAGCTTTCTGTTGTTCCATGCTTCTTTGTTAGTCTGGTCACGGTGGTAGCTGCATTGCCGGTCCGTTTGTTGAGCTCTGCGTTAAATATGAGGGTATGTGAGCTGAGTCGTGCCCAGGTACAGCCTGGTGCACGGTTGTTTGTTTTTCCCTTTTCTAAGGGATAGGATTATCTCGCTTTTAGGAGTTGTCAATTTTTGCTGAGAAATTTGGTGGGTAGAAATTTGGAATTTGGAAAATTTGCCCAGACAGCGGCACTCAGGCCTACTCTTCCATTGATTATCAACTGTCAAGGGTTCTTTAACGTGCTTAACGTACACACGGGACCTCCGAAATATATTCGCCCTTATCCGAAAAGGCTAGACGTCGGACTTCCCTACCCACAGGAAGCCAGGGACCGTTGAGTCACTGTAAAAAATGCGGGTTTTCGATCTTCGTGTCCTGTCATCCCCCGATGCAGAACCCACGAGTCGATCCCGGCCTGTTTTCTCCATGAGCAGACGCCATACCCATTGAGCCACTGCGTCCCCTGTGCACGGTTGTCGATCCGTTTGCCGGTTTTCACCCTAAGCCTCAGGCACCCAGTGAGGCTAACGGACTGTGGTGGGGCAGCACCTAACATGTATGCATTATGGAATCCATAATGATCGTCACAGTCGGGCTAAACACCTCTATTATAACAGTCTCGTAAATGACCAGGCAGACAGAAAAATGCTCAATATTTACTTTTTTCCGAGTAGAATGTGAGTGCTTCAATTTGTGTAACTCTCCTCTCATAACGTAAGTCCATATAATATTACGCTTCAATACCATCACTTTTACTGGTGTTACGAAGATGATCTTGATAACCCTTATATTGAATATTAAAGAAATCAATTTTTTGCTTATCAGTTTTTATCATTTAGCATACATTTTTTTCCTTAAATTTTACCAAGCCTGTTTAAATGACGATCTCATTGCGACAGTAATTTCGCCCACTTATTTGAAGCTTATTTCCTTGTGAATTGAGAAGCTCATTTCCTGCCGGCTTCTGGACCCACATGTTTGTAAGGAAAGGAATTACGCGGCAAATGCTCTAAACCTCTGGCTATAGCAAGAAGAAAGGATGAGCTGTAATAATGTGCCCTGCATAAACATGGCTTCATCTCAACAAAACTATTTCTGTAGATTTATCATTAACGGAGTCTGCATTCTCTCCCCTCATCTTTTTTATTCCCTATCCAATAGAACAGCCAACAGCCAACCCTCCGATTGTCTGTCCCGTCAGTTTTCATCTGCGCGTCAATCACCTGCATACCCATTAATTTGTTTAAACACGTAATCATCCATGCATATCATTATCTCCTTAGTGATCCATCCTACCAATGTAGATCCATCCATCCATCCATCCATCCATCCATCCATCTATTCAGTCATCCATCCATCCATCTATTCAGTCATTCATCCATCCATCCATCCACCCACTCATCCATCCATTCATTTATCCATCCATCCATCCATCCCACCACCAACCAACCAACCAACCAACCAACCAACCAATCAACTATTCACAATTCTATTCATCTTCTCATCTATGCATTGAATTTCCCATCCATCCATCTATCCTACCACTCAATCGCTTGGCCAGCCAGCCATCCAATCAACATCACCGGTTCTTTCAAGCAACTACACGAAGCTCTACAGAATACTTTCTATCATATGGAACGATCTTCTCAACTCTCCACAAGATTCTCTTTCTCGAACTCTTAACAACAACAACAACAACAAAAAGCACATGTTTATATGACGTGCCCCAATTTGCAGGGAGAATGTGGCCATTGGCGCGGATAGATCGCAGTTTGGCATGTAGCTTTCATCAACAAAAATAGAAGAAAAAAAAAAGAATACAAGACAAGCATTTTCGAACAAGTACAAAAATGTGTCTCACGCTCATCGATAACAGGAAAAACATTCTTCTCATGATCCAGCCAAGCAGAAAACTAAAAACAGAAAAGCGAACAAAAAATTAAAAATCGTGTGAATGCCATTAAAAGGCCATTAGCTGCTAGAGACACCAAGAAATATTGTCTGCCACTGTTTCTAGTCTGACTAAAAATATTGGTCCTTACGAAGCACATTTGTAGTTAAACGACATCTATGCTTTACAAATAAATTCTATGTCTCTATTTGGGCTGTGTAGAGTTAAACATTTCACTATTATGCTAGCCTCCTCTATACTGTGTCAAGCTGATCAAATGTGGATTTTTAAAGTATTTATTGCAAAGGAAGATTGAGATGAACTAATGTTATTTGCAAGCACAACTTCAATCCTCGATTTCTCCAAGATTCATGAGACAGAACTGGAACGTTGTCAATTTTAACGATAGACAACATAATAGAGAGAATGCTAAGCTCCGAATGCAAATCTGCCATACGCTAATGTGATAGAAGGGATACTTATTTGTTTGTTTGTTTGTTATGTTTGACGAGGTAACCCCAGAGGTTGGCTAATGTGATCTTCAAAATAAATCTCATTCTCTGAAGTACAAAACAAACGATTATGCGGAGTTGATGTTAGTAAATGGCTTATGATTACATCAAAAAAAAATGTAATAGTACACATAGAGTACGAGGGTAAAACAAGGAGAGAAAGAGGAGGAAATGGCACGGCCTGTCCCGATAGACACGAGAGAAAAGACAAAACAAGACCTACTGTCTAAATTTCGACATATTACTTCGATCCAATTTGCCGGAATAAAAGATGTTTCTGGAGGTCTGAAGGAGACAGCCACTGGGCTGGTTAAGAGAGCTCTCATCCGCTCAGAAAGTCTTGTCTTCAATTAGCGCGCCGGGGAAAAACGCAGAGGAATTTATTTTGGTTCGTGCAAAAAGACCCAGAAACCCTTCTAAGGAGACGGTTATTTCCTGTGTCACAGATATCTTATTACGCTTAATTACACTGCATTTGACTCTGTGCAGCTATTGGAAATCTTTGCCTGCGCAAAATAAGAGCTGAATAAAGACTCCTTAAATAAAACAAAACAAGTATTGCTTAAAATCTAGAGACGGATTGCAGAAAATGTGCGTATTTGTATGTGTGTTCTGTGAGAAACGTGAACGATGGCCTGCCTCACAATCATCAATAAATAATATAAGAATGGCTTTTCATTGTTCACAAGTTGTATTTATTTTGGCACCCGGGTGTTATTAAATGACTCCTTGAGAATCCAGCAAAAGAAAAAGAAAACACCCCGGCAAAAAATACCATTCCAATTATCCAATATAGCAGAGAAATTTGATAAAGAAAACGACAAGATAAGAGGATTTAAAACATGAAAAGGGATAAACTGAAAGACACAATCGTGTCAACAATAAATATTGACTGAAAGGCAATTATAGAGGGGGAAGAAAGAGACAGTGACGTGAGAGAAAGAGAGAGAGCGAGAGAAAGGCGGAGGGAGGCAGGGGGAAATGGAGAAAAACAGGCTGAAAAAAAAGAACTGAACCGAGGAAAAAGAGGGAAAAGGAAAACAAAAGGCAAGCCTTAACAATATGGAAGATGAAAAACATGGTTGTAGAAAGCGATGAGAATGGGAGAAGAAAAAGAAAACGCCAGAAAGGAAAGACGAGAGGACAACAAACAGATTAATCCCTGCTGACTCATAGAGAAGGCGCTATTTATTTTAATCGAACATCAGTGCTACCAGATCCGCTACGCCGGAGGTTACTGAATTATGCGTCCTGTCGCGGGGTGACAAGGGACGGGACAACTCAACACTGCACTGGGAGGGAAGGGAGATAAACAGCTTGTGTGTTGGAGAGACTGCTTACTTTTTCTTCACACTTCTCACAGACCTAGTTAACCCTTCCATCGCTAGAACCGGCAGCATGATTGAGCTATAATTATTTTCTTCTCTCAACTAATTAAGCTTTTGCTTTTGGAGAAATGTCAAACAATTGCTGTTCCATCTGCCGAGATTTTCTGCTTTTAGATGACAAATTGGTCACCCGTTACGAGGTTGAAGTGATATCAAAATATGCTAGTGTTTGTACGCCATACCTGTGATATAATTCTTGAAGGGCTGAAAAGCTTAGAAAGGCGTACGGTATTTACAGGCCTAACAAACAAAGAGTTGATAGCCCTGAATACGTGGATCTCAATGTGTGAATCTGTTTCTATCTGTTTTTTGTTGTTGTTTTTTTTCTCACCTCGCCTGTGATTAATCTTGTATTGATGGGCTTCTGAAATTAAGATCAATTGTCCCGTTAACCCAGGGTTAAGAATGCTAGAGTGCATGCTCATCTCTGAGAGTGTTCAAGTATTTGTTTGTTTGTTTGTTTGTATTGGGCTTCAATGGCACATCAGCACGATTACGGCTATATTGTGCAAAACACGTTAATATAGGTTTACAAGTCAAGAAGAAGAGAGGAAAGAGAGCGCGACAGAAGCCAGGAGCAAGGAGAGAGAGAAAAGAGCCACTACACAAGGAAGGTCAAGGATGAAATTCCATGGGAGACACCTCACCGATGGCGGGCTTTCACCGCCTGCAGGTGGGACCAAAGACCCTACTTATGTACCACACGTGTCCGCCGGAAGGAGGGCTGTGAAAGTGTTAACATTTATTGCTCCCTGAAAAAGTGATCAATTGTAATCCCATCCACTATTCTCAGCTTGCCCTACTTCTTTCTCTCCGTCGACAGACAACTACAGCTCTCCAAGAAGGCAACAAACGGGATGATTAGACCATTCTCAATGCACGCTAATGATCTTCAAAATAGCAACACACGCTTGCAAACCAAACTCCTTGAAAAACCAAAAAATAACATCAGAGCTGTTTTCCTGCACGTTTTATATCGCTTGATCTGAATGAGGTCAGTAGTTAGTTATGACTCTCTCCGCTTGCACTGCTTAATTTTTTCCCCTAAAACTGACACAACAGGAGGATCCTTTCTTCTGTTATCATAGTCTCATGTCAATATCATGATATTTATAACAATGTCATCTTATGGACGACCAGATAAAAAAGTAATAATAATGAGAAAAAAAGTATTAATAATGAAAACAAGCAAATGTCAGATAACAGACCAAAAAAAAAAAAAATGATTTTCTCACCTCCACAACAATTATTTCGTTCGGGGGGGGGGGGAGGGGGGGGGGGGGGGGGGGGGGGGGGG
>JBCAUA010175360.1:0-21738 GCA_038406235.1 Peronia verruculata | reverse complement strand
TATTTACACACACACACACACATGGCGGACAAAATGAATGATAGTTCGGCATTAAAAAAATAAATGAAAACAACTGTAAATTCAATCAAAATAAAGAGTAGCCTATAACACAGTTGGGTATCAGTTGTCCACGTGTGTAATTTTTTAAAATTTTAAATGCCTGCAGATTCTGACTTTATTGGATTATAAGTAAGTGCCACGCCCGCTGATCGCTCTTGTTATATAGATAATAATAGTAATAATAATAATAATAATAATAATAAATAAAACATACTAGCGCATCCACTTTTGTCTTTTCTATATTCTTTCTCTACCAAAGCAAAAGTACCACCAGATTACGTTCTGATAGACTTGTTTCTTTCATTTCCAACTTAAATGCTAATGACTAACAGCAGAGCAACTCATTTTTCTACTCTACATTTGCCCGAACACTTTACCCGTTTAGCGCTAGCGAATCTGCTCCTATTTCGCACAGAAGTCGTTGAACTTCTTGATGTCCGTATTCCTGAGTCCATATATTATGCATCATTTCGTTTCCACTCTCTTACATTGTTCACTGCCGGTTTCAAATTTTCCTTCTCTCAAGATCTTGACCAAACAGGGTTTACTTTTTAAGACTCTCTAGATCTTCTTCAACCAGAAGAATTAACTACAACGAACTATTTTGTAGGTAGACCGGCAAAAAAAAAAAAATAATAATAATAATAAAATAAAATAAAATAAAATAAAATAATAAAAATAAATAAATAAATATGATAATAATAATAATAATAATAAAGTCAGCTAAAACTCACTCTGGGAGTTATCAAACTATTTTCTAAAGGGTTCCATGTAGTACATTACTTATAGCTGGTCGCTTAACTTCCTTTTCCTCTAGTGACGCCCTTCCTTACACTAAAAAAAAAGTTATTGCTAACTCCTGCTGCTGCTGCTCTTTCTTTTAGATCTCTTCCTTCTCAGTCAAACACACGACCACATTACTTCCTGCCGGCTCGTATATTCACTTCTCAACAACTACTTCTTCTTCTGTTTTTCCCTCAAGAACATTATCACGTTGCTTCTTGCAGGCCCACCTATTTCTTCTCCGCCGGAAAACACACACTATATAAAATAATTTTTTTCTTTCCTCACGACGAGATCTAATATATGTACTCTAGCTTTCAACGGCATTTTTTTTTCTTTGCCACAAAAAAAAAAAAAAAAGATAATGGGGGTAAGAAAAATAATGACACACAAAGTCTGGAACTAACATTCTTTGGCCGGCTCAGGTGTGGATACATCTGATCGTATCTCTGCTAAAGCCATTTGCCGTATTTTGGCTTGCGTTTCACACTGTGGGGGTCTGTGTTCAATCATTCATGACGAGACAACTCGAAAGAAAAAACAGAACGTGAAAATGCAATCTTTTTTTTTTTTTTAATAGTTACTCTTTGTCTCCTTTCTACCAATTTCTAGAGCCTATTTCTGACTTAGGAGTGCCTGTTATTGCAAGCTGTGGAATAAACTGTCGTAATACACTGTGCAGCCCCTGTGTTGTTGTAAGATTGTAAATCCTGGCGTAAAGGACAGGGGAAGTAACTATCTGCACAACGAGAAGGGAATGCGCGGGCGTTACTCACCATTATTACTCACTGCTATTCTCAACAACGCTTTTGGCGGTTTTGGAAGCAGATAGAAGTTGTACGTGGCACCCTTTCTTGTATACCCTATTCCTGACTCTTCAGCTATTTTTAAAACCTGATTAATGCCACTCAGAAATTTATGCTTACACTATAAAGAAGAAATTTAAGCACATGCACAAAACTTGAATTCTTCCTCTTTTCGTTTAAAGTTGTTGAATGATACATTACATTAAACTGAAAATCAAACCCGCAATGACAGGTGTCTATGCCGGAGTTAATAAAGTGACTGGGATAAAATAAGCCCTTATGCTCAGCGTACTATATTTGATACACTTCTAACAATGGCTTCGTGAGACGGAGAGCTAAGAATATCTTGGGATTTCTACGTAAAGAAGTATTTTTAGAACATAAACCTTGATTGTATATAAATGTTAAGTCAGTACAAACGATTCCACAGTCAGGACATAGAAATTCAACTATTGTTTTAATAGTGCTGTAGGCGGTAGAGAGTATAGATGTAAGTTTGATGTAAGATTATCTCATGAACAATTCTGGATATTCATTTTTTAAAGCAATTTTGCTTTCATTCTTTTCTTTCTTTACCTATTGTTTCTTTCCTTCTTTCATTTTCCTTCCTATTTTTTAGCGGATGTTTTTAGGGTTCCCCGTTTTGAAACGTCGCGCTTCCTGGTATCAACATTCAAATAGAAATTGAGGTCACCCCATTTGTCTATTAGGCTCTTAATAATTTATACCTTCACGTCTCTAATGATAATCCTTTTTCTTTTCTTTTTTTTTTTTTTTTATTTTAAGGGTACCGCAATGC
The DNA here is from genome assembly GCA_038406235.1 of Peronia verruculata. Lineage (NCBI taxonomy): Eukaryota > Metazoa > Mollusca > Gastropoda > Systellommatophora > Onchidiidae > Peronia > Peronia verruculata. The sequence continues at coordinate 19,290 of JBCAUA010175360.1, read as the reverse complement.
ACAAAAAAGGGAAAGAGAGAAGGGAGGGGGGCGGAGGAGTGGGGGATCGAGAGAGAAGGCAACAAAGAAATAGAAACGGATTGCTATATTGAAATACATTGTATAGTATTATTCATGTATTGTGGGTGTGAGTTTTTGCATGAAATTCTGTGCATGTACGGTAAATGCATATATGTGAACATTAAAATTTAAAACAGATGGATACAACTCATTTGATAAAGATAATTAATGAATCAGATATAAAGCTCTTCAGTCACACGTTAATACTTTCTAAATACCTTAGTATTTTTTGGTTCATGATTTACGTGTCGGTATCCTCATGATTAACTGAAAGGGCGATCGACTTGTCCCTTTCCCGATAAGTTGCACATGGTTGTTAAGGTTATAAAAATTTAATTTAAAACAAAAGCACATTTTTTTCTACCATATTGCATATGAGCAGTTCATTAATACGAGATAATGAAACACACCGTATTGTATCAGTAAAACACGGTAAAAACAAGATACATATTAAAAAAGAATAAATGTAGAAATTGTGTATCACTTTTGTTCGTGTCACATGCTTTCGGCAATAGATGTATGTATGTTAATCTCTGCACAAAGCCCTGTCACAAAGATGTGCAGAAATCATGTAATATATCATAGATAATCCAGGTCCAGAATTAGAGAAAATACCAAAGAAAACAACACACTTGATCACTCAGGCTCTGATGTAACAACTTGAATTCACTATTAATACCAACTTACGTTTCAGCTCTAAGCACCACTGACAGTGAAGAAGAAGTAAGCAACAACTGAGAGAGATGAACGGGATCTGTTAAGCCGAGCCGAAAATTGTCGGATGTGGTACAAGCGAAAGTCGGCATAGAACTCAAACCGTTGTGGCTCAGCGTTCGTTGGCTTTCCTGCTCACACACAGTCAAGAGCATGCTGTGATAGAGATCAACACTGAAGGGAAAGATCTACGTTTCATAGATAATTTACTGTGCCATAGATTACGTGTGCGCTCATTTTTTCCCACTCACACTTGAAGAGGGGCGTATCAACAGGACTGTTGGCCCTTGATACTTGTGTGGGCTTACATTAAAGGGGAACTTTTCCAGCTAATTTATTCAAACTCCTGCAAAGATAGATCGAGACCAAAGAGCCACTAATTCATATAACTATATGTACTTTTTTTTTTTTTTAAATTCTGGACTGAAGTGCTGTATGCTTAATATATTCACAGTAATTTTTCAGTGTTGTAGAAACTGTGGTGCCATTAAATTATGGCACATGTGATCAAGGCTCTAATGACTTTAATACAGTTTTCGGTCAGTTTATAGCATTTAAGATGGTTACAAATGCTAGAAATGGCCCCTCTTGCTACAGGGTGAGACATCTGCTCTCCCTGACCACTGGATTATTCATAAGCATAGCCTCCAAAAAAAAAAAAAAATGTATCTCAGACAATTTGACCGAATAAAACATTCATTCTTTTGTACGCAATGACAAAAGATAGAAAATCGTTGATAAGACGTTCCGCCAGTAACATCCACTGTGGCTCTGGATCAAAACAGTATGGATTTAGACAATCCTTCGTTTGTCCATCCCAAGTTAGGAGCTGTATGATTTTGATTAGATCACTCACGATAATAAATTATAAAGTCTTACAAATCGTGGACGCTTGATATATGCTGGGATCAATTATTAAAATTTGTTGGACCTGATTGATTGCTAATAAAGTCCAAGAAATGCTGCATAATGAATTTATTGGAATATTTCAAAGCCATGGACTATCTGTGTGGCTCAGGGGATATAGATTAGAAGTTTATACGTTTAGAAATCCCCTCACTCCAGTATTGACTTATTGTATGTTTTCCCTACACATAATAAATAAACATTGTTTCTCTCAAACACAATTCTGGAACAGAGAATGTATCGAGTCATTGACTATAATAAACAACTTAGTGTTTTCTACTGTGGGCTGGCAGCTCAAATTTATTTCCCAATACTGTTATCCGAACAGCCAGATGAGATGTCTCTTCTCCATCAATCAATGCTTCAAGTAGTTTTGTTTTTCTAGATTACGGAGAGGACAAGCTAGGAGATACCGCCGTGATTGAGCGAAAAGCGAAGACAAGCCGAGCAGTCCTGTTTACGACAGGAAATTGCTTGATCTGTACAAACCACAGTGCTAGGAGAGAAGACCCGAGAGTGAATGGCTCGTGACATAGTGTCTCGTATTAAGTTCTGGAGATCTTTTTTCACTTCCCATGCTCTTAAAGTAGAGAAATTTCTTTTTCTTACCTAGGCAACATATAATTTAAACCAACTGAGCACTCAGGTGTTTTTGCTTCTCGATCAAATTTCAATATGGCCGGCCAGTCTCATCCGATATGAAAAAACACAAATTGACGGGGGGGGGGGGGGGGGGGCGAAGGGGAGGGTCAGTGGCCCCTGGTCTTCCTTATAAGTCTGACATTTAACCTGTTTTTTTTTTTAAAGACAAAAATAAATAAATAAATGAAAACTGAACCAGATGGCTAAAACATTGCAGGCAGAAAAGGAGATGGTGGGAACCCTATTTTCTTCCATTTAATTATATTACTTCCTCCCAGCTACACCCAGTGCGTCAGAAACGCTGATATTATTATGATCCTCGGATTTGTACAACATTTACATTGTTTCTTGCTTGAATGTTCATATTTTGACGAAATGATAAAATTTATCCGAGATCGATACATAAGATTGTACATAATCTTCTCACTATGAAAGGGGTAAGAAGCATTTCAAGGATCTGAGGAATCTGATGTGTTTCTCTACCGGCAATTTTCTGCTTTTTAGCGGGCAATATCAAACAGTGCACAGGATTTCAAGGCCAAGCAAGTTTTGCTTTCATACAATGCATTGCAATAAATTTTATCTTTTAAAAATGTCTGCGGTGGAAGACAGAATTTACAAATTATGCACAGAAACCACAGTAAACTCCATCTGTGATAAATCTTACTCCTGTGGACCCAAGACAATTGATTCAAATACATTTATAATCTGAACCCTGTATATTTTCATTGCAACATCGTCCTTTGCATGACACATTGATTGATGGTTTTATGTCGATTAACATTATGGAAATGCTCTACGGCCAGGAAAGTTATATGTTTCTTGCATCGCACAACCGTGTTTCTACATAATGATGGTGTCAGAATCTCCGTGTAATGTTTACGGATGAAACAAAGGAAGTAGGATATACCAGAGGTGTATTTCTGACTTCTGTTTTCTTCATTAAGGTGACAGAATCAGAGCGTGTTGACTTGCTGAATTTATGGCTGTTTTGCACCAAGAAAAGAGAATCAAAAAGCCTGAGAATCAGCTTTATGTAACACTGTACACCTACAGATGTCAAAGAATTAAATTGGGAAGATAATCAGATAATATTTCACACTTTCTGAGAACTTTCTATAGTGAAGAAGGTATTGTGATATACATAGCACTACTCCCAAAGTTACTGGGGTAAACCCAACAATTAATTTCGAAGGAATGTTTGCTTTTCATTATTTTCTGTGTTTTACATCATTATGTCATTCGACAAGGTGGAAATGCATGTTTATAAGTACAGATACTGCTGGTGCGTTGCTGAAGTTTCTTTTCCTTTATAAACCAAAGTTCATGGATTATTAGCGTCTTGCTAGACATAATACACATGCACGGCGTATCGTGCATCAGTTTTTCCCTTGTAATGATACTGGTATAATATTTTTAACAGGCAGGCATTTTAGTAGACTCTATGACTAGATTTCTTCCTGATGACAGAAGCATACAAAGTATTACACCTTGTATCGTCTCCATTAAAATCACGCCAGTTGCTTAGCAACTCGACACGCTGACTTGCTCCTTGTTTTCAAACGGCGGGTTATAGGTAAGGGAACGTAATCATGGGCAAGAATCCCGCGAGTTTCCTCCCTTAAGAGAGCAGGTTTCCCTGGGATGGTCTTTTGTCACGAATGCAGGCACATAAAATTCCCATAAAACCAACAGGTCGGACGAGCCCCGTCAGTATTAAGATGTCTTTTAAAACAATCGCCGCAAGTAGATGAAGTTGGGAAAACGAGACGCTGAGCATGGATGATGCTCGAACAAAGCAACTAAACCCTCACACAAGTGATTGTGGTGAGTGAAGGGAGGCAAAAACCCGAAACTCCCCTTTAAAACCCTAATAGCAGGTAGGCGTCGAGCAAAAAATAAAAATGCCTTCTCTGAGAATTGACGACAGAATCGCGTTAGAATATGTTGTAGCGTCTAACACAAAACGTAATCGACAAAGAGAAACCGGCATGAGTCGTTCTTCACCAGGTGATGTTCTGAATCTGCCTGCAAAGGGCAAGAGAGAGTCAACTGAAAATCTCAAGAGAAAAGACTAAAAGATTGGAACCGCCAGTCCATAGTCTTGTAGTTTGGTAAATGTGGTAGTAACGGTTTGAGGAGCTGCTGACAGGTACAAAGATTGTACTTTAATATACCGCTTAGTTTAACTATTTTTGTGTGTGATTTGGCAATAAAGTAAATATGTTGGCTCTAACTGTGACACATTCATAGGATTAAGGGGAGACTAGAGGGCGCAGATCCTGAAAATGAGGTCCTGTGATCAAATTGTCATGATCGGGTTTTTGTAATTTGTAGATACATTCTGATATGACAAAAATACCAAAATACCGACTGGGGCCAGAAACATCTGCTTTATACTCCAGAATGGCGCCAACACGGCACCACTAGGAGGTGGTATAGAAAGATTAGAAAAATTCAATTACGATTTTCTTAGATGTATATTTTCTTCACCTTTTTACTAAGGTGGTTTTATTTCTGAACCGATTAACTTCAACCTTTGAATATAGAAATATAGATCCATTCTGCATAGCATGTTCACAATAATATGCATCAGTTTTTTTTTCTAACTTTTGTTGACATTTTCAAAGGAAACTAGATTTGAGAAACACACAGAACTGTCCACCCACAAAGTTCAAAACTTAATTGTAAACATTGTATGGCATGTAGCCAAATCCAAAATGCATATTATTTGTGACGTAGTGTTTATTACTGTGCCAAATTGCAAACTGTTATATTTTATACTTTCGGAGCCTTAGGCTTTCAAGACATAAAATCCAATATTGTGGCGTTGTCATGATAATCGGACACAAGCCAATCCTTTTTTTCTCACACATTCCCTCCAATTTGAACAAGCTGAACACGATTTTGAAGCTTAAAATGTCCTTAATTCTAGCATACAAAAAATAAGTCTCAGGACTCCCTTCCCTCTCCTCCTCTCCACCCCCCCTTACCCTCCTATCCCACCTTAACTTGACACTGTTTCGTAACAATGAATTGAATCTAGGATAGATTCAGATATAAACTGAACAGTGTTTGCAGCATGTGCAGATCAACATGTTTCCTCTCTGGTTTAATAACTAGAACAGAACAAAAATCGAAGAGTAGGATTGAAGAAACATCAATAAGAACAGAAATCCTACTATAATCAGACTCGAATTACAGTTAACCAGAAAAAAAAAATGAAGATGAGATAATCAGAACTCAAATGGTCAATTATACATTCCTAGAAAACAAACAAACAAACAAACAAACAAAAAAATCACTAGTCGTGCTGTTTTCCTGGCAAATGCATCGGTCATTAATTGTTATTTGTTTATTAAATTTGTTTATAGTTATTGACAATTATAAATTGATAATCTTGGCGGGTTTTTGAAACGTCCCCTGTCAATTGATACAGCGGCTTAAAGCGGGAAGTTTCACTCGTGTCGGCCCAGTCAACCTTCCCAGGAAGTCCCTACTTCTCTCACACTTGACAACGCGACTCGTACACATAGCAGACCCAGCGTGGACATTGTCCGTGTAGCAACTACACGCTTTACACGCCGCATACACTGTCGCACAGTTATCATTACCACATATACTATTTATAATGAAATAAAGAAGCCTCTATTAATAGTTACAAACAACGCTTTCACCCAGCTGTCCATTTTAATTTGTCAGGATTAGGAATACACAGGCACAGATATAGAAATAACTACACCACTACCAACTAGATGGGCATTCATTTATTGCTTCATTTTAAAACAAGAATTAACAACGGTAGATTCATGCACGAAAGACATTATTATTATTATTATTATTATTATATGCGGGCGAGGACAGCCAGCTTAACCGCCGGTATTTGATATGATGTCACTTTTTACAAATTACAAAGTTTTGAAACCATTTCACTGATGAAAAAAAAAAAAAGCTAAACCAGAAGTAAATCTAATTATGGTAACGTAATTTTATTTTAGAGTAACGAGTTGCTTTCGCACTGAGAACACGAGTGTGGCAGAGCTAGAAGTCCTTACAACTGCCCGAAAAAGCCTAGACCGACATAAATATTGTGTTTCCTGCCATTGAGATGAATAACACGTCCCGACATCATCTTGCTGCTAAGTGGGCCGTGCATTCAACGCAGCCCTTGATAATGTTTTATTCATCTTATTTATGATCCGTCGATCCCACTGGATGATCTGAGCGTTGCTGTGCTCATGACCACCTCTATGCTGTCCATCTTGGTTTATTTTCTCACTGAATTGTGAATGATTTTTTTTTTTTTTAATTAATGCAACTTGATTAACTTTTACAGGGAAGGACGTTGATACAGACTTAGGCGACAATTTGGATGTATGGCTCTAGAGAGATGATATTTGGCACATGACGTCACGGAACTATGGGCACTGGCATTTGGCACACAAAAAATCCTTATGAGCACTGGGTTTTAAAATAGATTTTCTAAACCGCTAAAAGTCAGCGAGTTTACATTAACATCATGCTACTTGTTGTACGTAGTTGAAACATTAAAAAATATTGTGTAGGAGGCTTTTCGCCATATCTTGCATAACAGCAAAGAGAAAATTAATTTAAATAATAATAATAACAAAGGACGAAACTAACAATCGGTAAGGAGCAAAAACAAAACAAAACAAAACAAAACAAAAAACAAACAAACAAACAAACATAGTTAACAAACAAATGAACAAACAAACAAACAAAAACCCAAAATATTTTTACTGATGGAAAATTGTCTGGAGGGAAACAAAAAAGGTTTTACAGACATAGTAGAAACTCCTACAACATCGTTGACAACATTGAAAGCTACAAATATACTAAAATATCCAACATCTAGAGATGGTTTTCTGAGTTTCAAACAACAAAGTGTAGAAAACGAGTTTGGATGAGTTTCACAACATCTCTTTATTGAAACAAACCAACTATACACCAAAATATGTTTCAGTCTTTTGCCAATAAAACCCGAAAATTTGACCCAAATCGCGTTTCATTCTGTGGTAAGGAAAATAAATGTTTCTCTAAAGTAAACTGCGAGAAAAATCATATATTAAATGTGTAACTTTGTCTATAGTTTATTTACCAATGAATATAATAATATAAGAAGAAGATAAATAGTTAGGAAAAGAATATACGTGTAAATCACAATTTCGTTAAAAATGAACAAGCATCACTCGACCTAAGTAGTGAGATCTCTCTCTTTCTCTCTCTCTCTCTCTCTCTCTCTCTCTCTATATATATATATATATATATATATACCGTTTGTTTTGCAGTTTCTCCTGATCAGATAAGATATATGTGTATTCGACAGGTGTTCTAAATCTTGGGTTCTCGTGGCAACAAGCTGTTAACTCCTTACTCTTACACGGCCAATCGAGAAACATTCGGTCTTTTTTTTTTCTGGATTGCTTTTTATCATCCATTATTATTATTATTATCATTACTATTATTTTAATCTAGAACTGTTTTTTTTTTCTCTCAATGGTTTATGCAGTTTGATTATTCGTGCATGGCAATTTAAATATTAATGTGATGTAATGGAATGCATCCGCTATGGATAAGAAATCTGATATTGATGAGGTAGGGCACGAACTATGTGCGATATTTCATGAAATCTGTCAGTCCAAACATGATTAAATAATAAGCACAGGCATACAAATATTTCAATGTAAAGCCATCATAATCTAGTTCATTTTCTCATATAAATGCATGTGCTAAAAAAAAACGTAAATACTGCCACACACATACACACATTTATATACGCACCAACACTCACATACATACGCATCATATGTGTAGACACACACTCACATACGCACACGCGCAAACACTCTCTCTCTCTCTCTCATACACACCTGCACAGACACACACTTATATGCACACGAATAATCACCGCGTTAAGCTATTACAAATAGCTCATTTCCCCCACATGCATACCACAAGCGCGTAAATTACTACACACAAACAAAAGTTAAACGACGTTTAGCCATCATAAATAGCCTGTTTCTTCTCTGCTGTCACGCAATAACCATACATTTCCCACGGAGTAAGCCATCTTTCTCATTCCTGACCTACATCTATTTGCCTATTTAGTGTTTACGAATCTTACTGATCTGGAAATCATCTCTCCTGGAAAATGTGCTCACATTATCTTTGCTGTCCTCCTCCTCATATCTTGGGTTGACTTCCTTCGATCTCCTTTGGAACCCAAACACTAGTGGGTTTCTCAACAACACTACTCATGCATTGTGCTATATCTAATAATCATGATCGGGGTGTTCGTACTAAAAAAAAAAAATGTTATTACATTTACGCAGCCTCTCCCGACGGTAACACAGAAAAAAAAAATGAGAAATTCTGTTAGAAGATCTTATTTAAAGAGGCGGCTGGAGTTCGAACATGTGTGAGCCAGAGTTGGGCTTGATAGATGGGTGGATGGACAGATGGATAGATGGATGGATGGATGGATGGATGTTTGGATGGATGGGTGGATGATTGGATAGATAGACGGATGGATGGATGAAGGGATAGTTGGATGGATGAATCTATGGATAATTGAAGGGTTAAAAAGCAAGAATACTACAATATCTAACATCATGTACAAATATATAAAAGTATTATTACCCCCAAAACTAACGGTATGAGAAGCCAGTACTCAGACATCCTCTGCAACGCTAAGTTCACTTATGATAGCATTAATATGGTGGGCTGTCAGCTCCACTGGGACATCAATGGATCTACACACTGTAAGCTGGCTCGGCAAACTATTGGAACAGAGCCTAGCGCTGTGTATCCATTACGATGAGGTTACTTCCTATCTCAGTGTAGATCTGCAGACTAAAAATAAAACAAAAAACACTGCGGTGCTGGCCGAAGCCGAACATTTATGGTAGACATAATCGAATGAGATGATGTCTTACAAATTCGATTTCCTAAACTCAATAGTATGACACAAAACTGGTTAGAAACCCATACTTTTACTTGGAATTGGAACTTTCTGTACACATCTATATTATAAAATAGCAAGACAACCCACAATAGGATAATGGACTTGAAAACTACTGATTGGATCCATCTGAAATCTAGCAGGCAGAAATATTGCATACAGATCTGTGTTTCTATATACATAAACCAGAAAGAAAGCAGATTATCTTTGAAGTTCTTCTAAAAATGCGGTAATAATTGAATAACAAACTCGCCAGGCTGCTTTATCCGATTTGTACGTTCGTTAGTATGACGCGTTCTAAACACGTTTTCTTTGGGTAATATTCAGTTTACTATCAAAACCGAGGTGCGCACGCTTGCCATACACTTTTACTAGCAGAGCTGTATTTAAAAAATCTGCCTCGGACGCCGTGGGTTCTCTTATAGTGATATCCTAAATATAAAAAAAAAAAAAAGACGTATTTCTCCATACATTCCTTAGCTCAGAGGAAAAGACCAAAATTATCTTCTCAAATGATTTCTACTCCCGTTTATGTACCCTACAAAGTACTTCCGCTGATATGGTTGGGAAAGATTAATTCCGCATGAAAAAAAAAATCAAAGATACTATTAATTTATTTGTTCGTTGTTTGGCTTATGTATGTTACTTCTGTTGTGGTTTTCCTCCGCCACTGAGCTGCAAAACAAAATCAATCAATAAATAGATCGTGTATAAATCAAGATGAATAATAAATAAATAAATAAATAAATAAATAAATAAATAAATAAATAAGCAGCTCCTAAATATGACTGTTCTGACTTCACTTTACGAAATATTCGCCAGCATCGTTGTCGAGGTGACAGATATCGGAATGTTCTGAATTTTTAATACCTTGAGCTGTCATAGATATATAGATATATAGGTATAAATGTATTCAGGTTATCTTGCTTATACCGTGGCAAACATTTCTATAACACTAGTGGTTATTCTACAGTTAATGCATATATCAACAATGGAAGAGCAAAGAGAAGGGCGGAGTAATTCCTCATAAAGTATTTATTAAAACAAACAAATAAAAAAACGACAGTTTGCCTCACTTCAGTGTACAGGCTCCAATGGCCACATTATGGCCAAGCCTATCGCAAAGAGGAGATTCACAATGAATCTACCATCATCATCGTTAGGCTATAACAGATAAATTGACGGTCTTCCTGTGTACATCAGACAGGCTTGACATTGACAAATCTTTTCGTGTACCGTAGATAGATTTGACATTGACAATAAAATCATATACATCAGATACTTGCTATTGACAGTCTTTTCGGGTACAGCAGAGAGATTTGTCATTGACAGTATTTCCATGTGCTGCAGATAGACTTGTATTTACAATCTTCCTGTGAACTTATTGCAGATAGACTTGTCATTTACATTTTTGTCGTGTACGGCAGATAGAATTGACAATTCCAATCTTTTCATGTACAGCAGACAAACTTGACAGTTCTACTCCATGGTAGACAAAATTATTAACTGTCAGGATTACTGTACCTCCATTTCAGCGTCTCCCCTGAGCTCATATCTGAACTTAGTCATCTATACAGCCAAAAAGAAATCGTTGTTCGCCTTGGAGCGGAACTGCAATAGCCTGATACTTGTATGTTCTTAACACCCACTAGACCTGCTCAGGACAGTCGCCCGGTAAGCATGTAAACAATACAGATGTATTTTGCTTATTGGTAAACAACATGCAAATGGTACGTGTATATCTTTGCTGTTATCAGTGTTCTTGTTGATATTGTTCTTCTGCCAGGTATTTGATCTGTGCTGACGTGTCCGTATTTGCTGGTTTCCTAACAGCTTCCTAATTGTGATTATCTTTGTTTCTACGGTCCTGACTTTCACATTCCAGTTCCTTTGTTTGTCTGTTGTTGGTTTTGGTTTCGTAGTTCTTGTTTGTTTCTTGTTTTTGTCTACAGTTCTTTCTATTGTTGTGCTTGCTTTTGTTGCTGTCAATGTTTAGTGACTAATGCTTCCTCTGTTCACCGCTTTGATTTCCCACTCTTTGAAGCACACTAGAACGATGAAAACAAAACAGCAGTAAATATACAAAATGCAAACAGCAAAACGAAAAAAAAAAATAATAATAAAATTAGCTGTAATAAAAACGACATACAAAAAATGACACAAACTGGTGTATAGGGGGATGGCAATGGATAGGTGATATGAGAGTAACAGAAAACTCGAAAGAATAAAAGAATCGTGATATATAACGAGAATGTAAAATCCCTTCATAGCTGAGAAAAGACAGAGGATTGTGAGGAGGAGATACAGAGAAAGAGAAGAAAGAAAGAAGCACAGGGCGTTCTTTTGCGAGTTGTTCTGTGTCAGAGAGAGAGAGAGAGAGAGAGAGAGAGAGGTAGACAGGGCGTGTGTTTTATATCAGAGAGAGAGAGAGAGAGAGAAATATCTGTGTTTTTAAGTCAGAAAGAAAGAGCGAGATATACAGAAAGAGAGAGAGAGAGAGAGAGAGAGAGACAGACAGACAGACAGTCAAAAAGACAGAGAGAATCAAAGCCCACATAGCGAGCAATGACTGTTAATCTCATATCCCAAACTGTGGAGCGTGATCAACTGTGGAGCCTGTTCAGCTGTGCACAGTCCAGTACTGGTAATGGATAATGCGGGAGAGGGAGGGAATACTGAGAGAGAGAGAGAAGGTGGAATGAGTGTGTGTATATTTGTGTGGGGAGAAAGAGACGGGAGAGGCGGAAAAAAAAATTAGGCAAGAGAGAGAGAGAGAGAGAAATGAAAGAGAACTGATCTGATGGGCGCATGCATGCGTGCATGTGTGTGTGTTTGTGTGAGAGAGAAAGAGTCATGGAGAGAGGAAGAAGAAAAAAAACAACAACAATGGATTAATGTGTATATACATATATTATGTGTGTGTGTGTGTGTGTGTGAATGTGTGTGTGTGAGAGAAAGAGAGAAGAGAGAGAAGGAAAGATGCAAAAACAGAGACGTCAAAGGAGCGAGTTAAGTTGTAAATCCTCCACGCCAGAATACATAGTTTACTGACCATTCACAGTCCAATACCCGTAAATTGGACAGTACCCAGAGAGAGAGTGAGAGAGAAAGAGAGAGAGAGAGAGAGAGAACTGAGAGAGAGAAAATGAAATGGATGTGTTTCTGTGTATGAGTGTGACAGAAAGGCGCGGAGGCGGTGGGGGGGGGGGGGGAGGGGGGATGAGATAATGCCAAGATAAGGAGCAAAGGTTATAAATCTGGCTTTACTTTTTCTCTTGTTCGTTCACACTGAATCTTTAACAGAACCGCTATAGCGGGATAGAAAGAGACAGAGAGAAAGAGCGGAATTAGAGAGAAATTAGGGAGAGATAGCTAACGTTCAATGGATGCATGCATATATACGTGTGTGTGTGTGTGAGAGAGAGAGAGAGAGAGAGAGAGAGAGAAGAGGCCAAGATGCACAGGGGAAAACGCCAAAAGAGAAGGGAGGGATAGAACGAAGGAAGAAAGAAAGAAGAAAGGTGAGCCAATATCAGGAGACGATACTATATATATATTTAATATATAAGACAAAAACGGAAGAAAAGCCAAGATAGCAAACAAAGGTTCTAAATGTGCCATTCCAGATTGCCTTTCTTGTCCATCCCTGCACATCCCTGTCCGGTAAATTGGACAGTACAGAAAGAGAGAGGGGGTGGGAGAGTTGTGAGAGAGAGAAAGTAAGAGAGAGAAAGAGAGTAAAAGAGAGGGAGAGGAAGAAAAAGTAGAGAGACAGGGACAGGACAGGGAAAAGGAGAGAGAGAGAAGTGAAGCGATGGAAAGAGTGATAATGAAGAGGAGAGAAAGGAAATAGACAGAGAGAAAAGGAATGAGAAATACCCAAAGACAAACAGAGAGGGAGAGAGAGAAAGAGAGAAAAGAGCTAAGATACGAAGCAAAGCTATAAATCTGCCACTTCAGATTGTGGGCTCTGTCCACCTCTGCACTGTCCACTACCGGTCAAGTGGTCAACCATCTGCCCTAGCCACACACAGTGAGTACGACAGTGGGTGCGTCTGTCCACTCACTCCTTCAGAATGCTACAGATATCAGCTACAGACATGTCGCCTTTCAATGGACTTCCGGCGCTTTCTGGGAATAGTGTGATAACATTGGGAGGTAGTGGAGGTAGAGGTGGATTTGAAGATGGAGATGGAGGTGAAGATAGAAGTGAAGATGAAGGTGGAAATGGATTTGAAGGTGGAAGTGGGGGTAAAAGTGGAGATGATGGTGGGGGTGGAGGTAGAGATGAATTAGAAGGTGGAGGTGAAATGAAGATGAAGGTGACGGTGAAGGTGGAGTTGGAGGAGGTGAAGAAGGTGGAGGTTGTTTGTTTGTGTTGGATTTAACGAAACATCAGCACTATTACGGCTATGGTGTCAAACACGGTAAGATACGTTCACACGTCAAGAAAAAGAGAGGAAAGAAAGCGGGACAGGAACAAGGAGAGAGAGAGAGAAGAGATGCCTCCCCTGGAATATCGAGGATGGCACTCCATGGGAGACATCCCACCTATGGCGGACTTACACCGACTGCTGGTGGGAGCAGAGAACCTACTTTTACGCCAGGTTGGCCTGTATAATAAAACTATAAGATTGTGGATAAAAACTAACATCTGACAGGAATGCGACGACCCCCGGGTCGCCGCAAAACTGCTTACCTCAATCTTTTAGTATTGTTATACATTTTTTGATATCCCAAATTTTTATACATAATTCGATATCTTTTTATAACTCATAAACATGTTATTCATTATTATCGTGTTAATGTACTCACCTTGTTAGGCACAATATAGCCGTTATCGTGCTGATGCGCCGTTAAACCCCAACACAAACAAACAAACATACAAGACCTCTAAAATATTTCACCGGCCTAATGAGGGCGAAATACGCCCTGTTTCCGCTCTTCCAGAGCACAGTGGTGAATCATCAGTCACAGCAAGGTTATGACCAACGAAGACATAGTGGTTATACATATAGGCCTAAGCCTCTCTAGACCCTAAAATGACTCTACGAGAGCCATTTTGCTGATGGGGTAGGGGAGCAAAAAATAATACGGTCTGAACATTTTTAGATATTGAACTGAAAAGTATGTACGTACAATTTCAAGCAAGTGAGTTTAAAAAATGTAGAATCGTATTTATAGTAAGGTTACGAAATATCGTGAAACAAAATGAAAGATGACTGCCATCGCCATAACAACCATGAGTAATATCATGCTTTTTTTTTTTTCGATTTTTTTTTTTTTTTTTGGTCTAATTTGACCGTGCCGAGTTCGATGGTAATGATCTAAAGCCTCTCTCCCCCGTGGTTTCCAAAATGACCTTTAAGATACACCCCCTCCCCAAGCCCTCCTTCCTCCCCGAAGGTGAAAAGGCTGGAGGTTGATCATCATTATTTGTACAAACTATCTGAGTGGGTTGCTCTCTATTACTCTCGGTTTTCTTGTTGCTAGCATTCAGGTGATGACAGTGTGGGTCGGTCCGTTATTTGGTATTGTCAAGCTAGGCCTTGCCAGATCTGTCTCTTCTGGGTTTGATTTCCACAGTTTCCTATGCATGGTATGTCATTGGCCTCGGAGTGATGACGGCTTTTCCATCACCTAAGCAATTTGCGCCAGCCAGAGAATGTTCCTATTTGATTGCAGTCTAGTTGATTCATTGTCTGACCTCTTCCCTGGTCATATATTATACAGTGCAATGTATACTCAAGATCTTCCAGTAGCATTTTCTTCACATGCTCGGAGCTTTTCCCCTGCCTTTGCCCACCGGTTCTTCTCCCCCGCGGGGGGGGGGGTGTATAAGTAGGTTCCCTGTTCCCACCTGCAGGCGGTAAAATCCCGCCATCGGTGGGATGCCTCCTTGCTCCTGTCTTCCGTCCCTCTTTCATCCTCTCTTCTTCTTGACGTGTAAGTATATGTTACCGTGTTTGGCACAATATAACGGTGATCTTGTTGATGTGACACAAACAAACAGACAAACAAACTGTAGCGATCATAGTTAAATATATTATTATGTTGGGTGCACGTGTGTGCGTATGAACGATTAAACAGATCGTGATTGCATACACTGATCATATGCAAGTATGTGTGCGTTCGCTGGCCCGTGGAAATATTCGGTCATCGAACGTGTCTGAGATACTCTCTTCGGATTTTGTGCAGAATACTGTAGATCTTGTGTGTGTATTACGTCATGATGTATACTACGTCATGATTTCATTTGTTTGTCCCCGATGTGACCAAGAGAGAATGCTTTGCAAGTGACTAGAGGCTTATGGAGAGCTCTAGAGAGAGAGTGAGAAAGAGAGAGAGGGTTCTAGTTCTAGGCGGGCCAGCATCTATATAAAGATTCGAGCAGAGATCGAGGTCATCGCAGTAAGAAAGTAGAGGATAGCAGAATCGGAGCTAGACAGTTGCCTTGAAGTGTGTATTATTATCAAGCACCAGCAATAAATTCTGTATTGTTTCGACGTTGGAGATTCCTCTCGTTATTTCTTCACCGCTGTGTGCGTCTCATCTGTATCCACCACCAGATCACCACTTACAACGTCACGACTAACACCCATTCAACATTAACACCCAGAACGATCGTAACACAAACAAAACTTGTTTTTCTGCTGAAACAGTCATTCTGCGACGCAGTATGTTCGGACAATTTTTTTCTTCTTGCAATTAAGTATTCCTGAAACCATCATTACAAAAAAAATTTATTCGAAATCTTGTATGTTGTTTCTTTTCTTATTATAATCTTTGGCAGAAATGGACACCTATAAATGCAACCAAGGCATCACCCGAGAGCTCCAACAGATGAGAGGAATCATCACCAAAAAAGCTATCCTGACCAAGAGGAGCTGGTTGTCCACGCTCCTGCAAGTGGCTCTGCCTGCCGGCTTCCTGCTGATGGGTCTGTACGCCCAGGGCGACGATGACATTCCCGACCACGCGTCCCTGTTGTACACTATGGATTCTTTCGATTATCCAACACAGGTGCCGATCCTGCTTTTGGACGAACTAGGCGAACCAGGGTCCAAGTTATATGAGACCATGGTGAAATCCCCTCATCGTGCCGAGCCCAGGCCTTTAACACCCACGGTATGGTTTTTGTCCTTGGCTGTGTAGATCTTTTCTACACTCAT
The DNA here is from genome assembly GCA_038406235.1 of Peronia verruculata. NCBI lineage: Eukaryota > Metazoa > Mollusca > Gastropoda > Systellommatophora > Onchidiidae > Peronia > Peronia verruculata. The sequence goes on along the minus strand of JBCAUA010175360.1, from coordinate 2,814 downwards.
GCATTACTGAATCTCGTTCAGAAACCACAGTAAATGTGTAATAATAGAGAGCATTTATACAGCGCTTATTTCCGTACTGTACAGGCTCTAAGCGCTTTACAATCTATTATTACCCCGACAGACCCAATGAAGACAATCATAAACGTTCTCAGCTTCCTGGGAAACATACAAGGGGGCTGCCTGTTAGGCCCTCAAATCGTTATCAGTCTAACAGTATCATCACTGTCTATAGCTGGATACCCATTTAAACCTGGTTCGAGTCAGGAAATGTGTGTAAATTGTCTTTCCCAAGGACAAAATATCGGGACCAGTCTGGATTCGAACCCGAGACGTTAGATCCCGTGACTGACGGCCCAACGCTAGGCCACATACACCACAAATGCGTACTTTTTATTTCCTGTTTAAAATCTCTTCGTTAGCATTGCTTCCACAAGTCGTCTTCGTTCGACTCTTCTCTCTCTCTCTCTCTCTCTCTCTCTGTCTTTGTCTTTGTCATTTTCTAGAGTAGTTCAGTATTATGCTGTGTCTTTATGTCACGAACGTCCTGGGTGTTGATGTTGAATGGATGTTAGTCATGACGTTGTAAGTGGTGATCAGGTGGTGGATACAGATTAGACGCACACATTGGTGAAGAAATAACGACAGGAATCTCCAACGTCGAAACAATACAGAATTTATTGCAGGTACTTGATAGTAATACACGCTTCAGGGCAGCTGTCTAAGTCCGATGTACACAGCTCTCTCTGCACTCTACTTTCTTACTACGACGATCTTGCTCTCTGCTCGACAAACAAACAAGCTCTCTGCTCGAATCTTTATATAGATGCTGGTCCGTCTAGAACTAAAACCCGCTCTCTCTTTCTCTCTCTCTCTCTCTCTCTCTCTCTCTCTTCAGAGCTCTCCATAAGCCTCCTGTCATTGCTAAAGCATTCTCTCTGGGTCACATCCGGTACAAATAAACATAAAATTATGACGTAGTATACATCATGACGTAATACGCACACACGATATCTACACCATTCTGCACAAAATGCGAAGAGAGTATATGAGACACGTTCGATGACCCAATATTTCCACGGGCCAGAGTATGCACACATACTTGCATATGCTCAGTGTAAACAATCCGCCCAGTCGCCCATACGCACACACCTGTACCCAGTATAATTATATATTTAACCATGATTCGTTATACGTTAATTAGCATAAAGTACTTTTGTTATGCCCGACCTCGATTTACTGCCTTATACAGTATTTGCGTAATTACGTCAGTTTTTTGGACTGTACAGAATCTTGTCCATAGCGGTCCTTTGATGAAAGACTTTGCCTTAAGTCCCCGCCCCTTTTCCTACCCGCCCATACCCCTCCCGTCTAATTCTTTTTGTTGTTGTTGTTGTTGTGGTTGTTTTTTTGTTTATTTGTTTGTTTGTTTGTCTGTATTGTTGCTATAATTGCTGTGTTGCTGTTGTTATAATTCTTGTTGTTTTATTTGTAATCCTTATGTCTGTGCCATGTCCATGTTCCACCATATGCCGGATGGCATATACATATATGTAATGTATGTGATTTATTCCAATATATACTGACGGATTTCAAAAACGCAACACTTGAATATGATTCTACTGACGAACTTTTAAAAACGCAACCTTTGAAAATGATTCTATATATCAAGTGTTGCGTTTTTAAAGTCCGTCAGTATATATTGATTTTTTTTTTTTTTCTTTTCCATAATCTGTGTATGTGGGGCTTTTGCCATTTTGCAAGTGTTTCTAGTTGTACAGTGTTTACTTACAAACCTTGAATGCCAGGCCTACGGGAGTTTCCTGAAGAGAAAATCTTGCACATACTTTGCGACATATGCATTTTTGTGCATTCTGCGACTGGTCTATCAACGTAATTATCTCAGTCTTTGATTAAAAAAAAAAGACAGAAGCAAACAAACAAACAAACAAATAAAGGCTATAACAAGGAGAGAATGGGGGTTATCAATGTCTGAACCCAGTTACTTTTTTCTCTTTTTTTTTTTAAAAATAAGATCTCTGCCTGCCAGCAAATGATTGCGTACTCCGATGTACGCAGGTAAACCAACATGTAAAGAAAGGAGAAACCACGAGAACACAAAGCTTGTAATATTTCTTTCTCACCCACCACTCCCACCCCCCCTCTCTCTCTCTCTCTTCTTCTTCTTCTTCTTCTTCTTCTTTTTTCTTCTTCTTTTTCTTCCTTTTCACTTCTCTGTCAGGTGCATACAGCCATACATCTCATATGTCAGTGAATCTTTCTGGCTTTTCTGTAAGGCGTATACAGCCATACAATTCATATATACATACTAGCAAGGTCTCCCGTTCTACGAACGGGGGATATAGAGAAAAATGATAAACTGACATTGACCATTGTCTGTGAAAAACGGTAAAATATAAGACTTATCTATCTCTGATCATTGCACTGCCTATATCTAGAATTTAGATTCTACCTGCTAATAGAATCTGAATCATATAATCTACAGCACAATTATAAAGCTACGAAGAATTTCTACAACTACACTATAATAACACAGTGATACACACAAATACTTAACACAGTAATGGCATACACAGATTCTTAACACAATGATGGACCTGTTTGCGAATCGTGAGAGAACACAAATTACAGTCAATTAAGTATTACTCAAGCACACACACATGGCGGACAAAATGAATGATAGTTCGGCTTTTAAAGAAATAGGTTCAAACTCTGCAAATTCAATGAAAATAAAGAGTAGCCTATAACACAGTTGGGTATCAGTTGCCCACGTCTGTAATTTTATTTGAATTTTAA